>JAEVFN010000048.1:439445-541945 GCA_030449075.1 Murraya paniculata
GAAACCTTGAGAGAAAAGGAGCGAAGCGGGGCCGGAGTGGTACCCGATCCGGCAAGGGTACCACGGAGGGGATACACCAAGTAAACAGGTCAAGTCAGTTCATACAGATAAGGGAAAATTAAAATAGGAAATTGGAAGTGTTACATATATATACATATATGTATATATACATATATATATGTATATATACATATATATATATATAATATTAGAAATGTTCCAGTTAGGGATTCCTGACTTTAATAAAGTCAGGGATCCGCTAAAAGACAAAAAAAATACAGACTCCAATGCACTGTTTTTTTGTCTTTTAGTGGATCCCTGACTGGAAAACTACCCTATGTATGTATGTATGTATGTATGTATGTATGTATGTATGTATGTATGTATATCTACACACACACACACACACACACACACACACACACATATATATTTCAATACATTGGAGACTACATTTTGTTATCCATAAGTGGTATCCTCACTTTGTTAAAATGAAGACGTCGTCTCGTTTTGTTATACTATCATTATTATTATTATTATTATTATTATATGAATACGGGTTGGTGAGTTGAGTTAGGTTAATAAATTTTCAATCCAACCCAACCTGCAAACAGTACGCTGTTGGGAATTTAACAACTCAACTCAACCTATATATTTTACCAACCTAAACCAAACTACAAAAAATCACACGGGCTGGGTCAGTTTCATAGGTTCGGCTGGTCAATGCCTACCCCTAATTGGTGGTCATTTATCTATTTTGAAGATCAATATGAGGGTCTAGAAGAAGTAGATCCAAATGGAGCATCCAGTTCCATGTCTGATGAAAAGAGGAGACAAATTCTCAGTAGATCTCATAGGACCTTTTAATCTTGAGGGAAATACCTAATTAGAAGACATCTTTGGATATTTAGAACAAGTTAAAGACTCTATGTATGAAGAAGTCACTTGCTCACAGACTGTTTCTTGAAGAAAATGTTGTACTACTTTCTCTATGAGTGATGATGTATCAATTTAAGAACACATTGACATCTTTAATAAGATCATTCTTGATATTTAAGGAGTTATGTCACGCCCACAACCCGAAAAGTTCTAAGGTAATTTTTTGATCAATCAATATCTTAAAATGCGGAAAACATTTTGATAATAAGACCCCTTCACATTTATGAAATTATTAAAATTAGAATTCAACAAATAACTCCTAAAATAAAATGCATATTATACTTAATAAGTCTCATAATCTAATTACACATGTCAAAAAGTCTTTTAAGACTAAGAGAACGAATGAATGTGTGCAGCTTTGTCAAATCCATCAAACGCTAGATCCATAAATCATCTGGGAATCACAATAAAGTATAGTGAATATAAAAACTCAGTAAGCAAGCTAGTTTTCATGTAGCGCACTAAATACATAATATATACAATGCATGTGCATGAAATAGCATAATTACAACTTCTTTTCATTCATAGGTTTCACATTTCACAAGTCACCAACAAATTCTAGGAATATCCACATATAGTTACCATTTAGTAGGAACTTTACGTATCGCATATCATACAATTAACTTGAGTCACCCGTCGACAGTTTACCATACATATTGCATATACCAATCTTGAAGGAAAGGCCGCACATATCAAAAGGCTCCACATAAGCACATAAGTTCCTACTAAGCAAGTAACAACTCATCACAACTTCACTTGTCAATTTCAAAAATATGTATCCTGCATGTGGCAGTTTGCGCTATGCATGGCACTTGGCACTATGCGTGGCAGTTTGCAGCACATTGGCCTTCAAGAGATGGCCCCCACATAGTCTCAAGAGTGGCCCGCACACAACTTCAAGAGGCAGCCCGCAATGCAAATTAATAAGCATAATTATTTTTGTATAAGGACTTGTAAGAACATTGCATGTTCATGCTTATGTCAAACACATATATCAAGCACATTATCAAATGCATAATGCACATATTAGAATAATCTTTCCAAAATACACACAAACATATATATTCATTGTGATGCCAATTTAAAGTCTAGTTTACTTACCTCTCGGTGATCACAACAATGAATTTAACCTTGATCATAATGTAACCATCATACCTAACACTAAAAATTGAGCTCAATGAGCATCATACCTATATAAGAAGGTAGTAATCATCTATTCCCCTCAATAAACTATTTCCTATAAATTCATGAAAAAAAGGTTTCATTCTCTTAGTGTAGAAACATAAATGACTACTTTCTCAATAACTGATTTTTATAAAATAAAATACTAATTCAAAAATCATGAAATTTTGTAGGACTTAAATAGACACATTAATATATAGGCTGTAGAAATTTCAAAGTCAAATTCATCCAAAATCTATTGCAAAGAAATCTTATTTCAAGACCATTATGTCCTAAAATCCAAAACCCAAAACTGAGTATCCTTCAATCAACAATTCACAACAATTAAAATACAACGAATTAGACCCCAGTTTTAGATATGATAAATTAGACATATAGAAAAGGAGATCTAGAAAGTTTCATAGTTTTTGGAGAAGTTTTGGTCTATCTAAACATTTTTTCCATCTTACAATTTTCTAGAATTACA
Organism: Murraya paniculata; assembly: GCA_030449075.1. Lineage (NCBI taxonomy): Eukaryota > Viridiplantae > Streptophyta > Magnoliopsida > Sapindales > Rutaceae > Murraya > Murraya paniculata. The sequence continues at coordinate 442,033 of JAEVFN010000048.1, forward strand.
AGCATCATTCGAAAACTATTAAAAATAAAATACAAGACATTTTTTAATGAAACAAGATTCTTTGTGACCCCAAGATGTCTAGTTTCAAATATAAACAAATTTTGTTAATTTAATATGCAAAATTTTAAATAATTTTCAGATTGAGTTGCAGTCATAAAAATCTAGCGCAATATTTCCTTAATCCTTAGGGTTTTCAATTAATCAATAATTCCCTAACACATAATACCCATGAAAATCTTGTGATAACCTCAAGAATCATAACCCCCAAAACTTAATCATAAAGATAAAACCCAATAATTCTAAGATTACACAAGAAATAGAGTACTTAAATGTTAAAAGTATGCATACCTTAATCACCTTCACAATTTCCCAACAATTTTTGCACTTAAAAAACAATTTTTGCACTTTCTTTCAAATCTCGAAGTTATGACCAAGAGAAGAAGAAGAAGCTAGCTCCCATTTTTCTATTTAATTATCTATTATATGTAGGGTTTTTAGCTAATGGGCTTGGGCTAAAACTAGGGCCAGAGTCCAAGCACCAATATAATGTTAATACTAATACTAATAGTAGTAAAAAATAACTGACAATAATAATGATATAATAAAATAAAAGAAAAAGTTAACAATCAAATACAAAATAAATCAATAGTCACAACATTGCAATCAAAATAATATTAATAATTACATATTAATTTTCGAGTATTAGAAGTTAAGGACATCAAGATAGGAGATAAAGATAAAGTTTTTTTCCTGTTGAGTTCATTAGCAAAGTCTTATTAGGGCTTTGTTGACACCATGTTGTATGGGAGAACAACAATGATATTAGAGCATGTAAAGACTTCTTTATGCTCAAAGAAGATTCAAAAGCATTCAAGAGATACGAATACAAGCACTAGCGAAGGTTTAATGGCAAGATCTGAAAAGAAGAAAGATAAGAAGAAAAGAAGAACAAGAATCATTCAAGAAGGAAGATGAGTTTAAAAGAAAAATGAAGAGAAGAAAGTGTTTCTATTGCAAAAAAACAAGGCCATTACATCATAGATGGTGTTGAGAAAAGAAAGACAACAAGGAGAACTCTAGTAATGCTGTTACAACTTCAAATGAGTGAGTCATTTGATTAGGGATATCACAAGGCTAATCTACTGGTTGTATCAGATGGAAAGATTAAAGGTCAATGGGTACTTGATTCTGGATGTTCTTTTTATATGAGTTCTTATAAAAGTCTCTTTTATGATAATGAGTACATTGATGTTGGGAGAGTGTTGATGGGAAACCAGTGCATGTGAAATTATTGGTATTGGCTCTGTTAAAATTAAAATATTTGATGGAATCAAAATGAGTCAAGAGCATGTTAGGCATGTGCTTGGATTAAAAAGAAATTTTTTTATTTTAGGCACGCTAGATAGCTTAGGTTACTTCCTTAAATATGCCTATAAGGGTTTAAAGATAATGAAAAAGACTATTGTAATAATTAAAGGGTTCAAGAGAAATGGATTATATGTGTTACAAGGCTCATCTATGCTTGCATTGTCTGTTTTGCACATTGAATTTGATGTTGGTATAATTAAGCTTAGCATCTTAGACTTTGCCATATGATTGTTAAAGATATGCAAGAATTAAGTAAACAGGGGCAGTTGTGTGGTGATAAAATTGATGAGTTAGATTTATGTAAGAATTGCATATTTGGAAAGGTACACAGGATCAATTTTGATAAAAGATTGCACGAGTCCAAGAATGTATTAGATTATGCACATTTTGATCTACGGGGGCTTATTGAAGTTTCATCCTTGATTGGATATTTCATGACTTATTCAATTTTTCATGAGTATGGCTTTACATACTCAAAGCCAAAGATCAAGCTCTTAAGAAGTTCAAAATATGGAAAGCTTTAGTTAAAACTCAGTCTGGTATCAAAATGAAAGCATTAAGGACTGATAATGGACTTGAATTCTATAATAAGATATTTAAAGAGTTCTATCAAATTTGAAGGATTACTCAACATCAGACAATCAGGTTCAGTCCACAACAAAATGGCTTAGCTTAGAGTTTATTAGTAAACACCGTGTTTTGTCAATAAGACTCTTATTGACAAAAGTTGTTAGCACAACTTGGTACTTGGTCAACAAGTGTCCTTCCATTTACAACTAAGTTCAAAACACTAGAAAAGATATGGACTAATGTGCCTACAAATTACAAACATCTCAAGATATTTGGAAGTCCTACATATGTCTACGTTAAACAAGGAAAGTTTAATACAAAGGCTTTAAAAGGAGTATTTGTAGACTATCCGGATGGAGTTAAGAGGTATAAAGTCTGGTGTGGAGCTATCATTAGTAAGAATGTAATGTTTCATGAGGATACAATGATCAAGAAACCTAATCTTACAACTTTTAACACTAATCTTTCTAATGATGAGTCAGATAAAGAGAAAGCAACTGCAAAAGATTTAAAAGTTAAGGTGGAGTCATCTAGTGATAATAAAAATGAGGTACAACTTGAAGATTCTACAAAAGGTTCGTAATAAATAATTGAGGTTGATGAATCAAGAACAAAAGCCTTTAATTTACAAGATTACCAATTGGTAAAGGATAGAGCCTGAAGAGATATCAAGCCACCTGTTAAGCATATCTATGTTAGGATGATTGCATATGCACTTATGAGTGTAAATGATATGGCTATTGAAGAGCCCAAGAATTACTTAGTGTTAAGTGCTGGAAAATACATATTTATATAGGATAAAATTGCCATTTTGTGCTCAAAGTCTCACTAACATTTTTATTTTTATGTTCTTTAAACTTTAATTGTGTGTCTTATTATAATTTGAGTATTTTATGTATTTTAGGGGTATTTTGTATATTTCATGATGAATGAAAAGTCGGACAGCAAAATGGATGACATTTTTGGGCTCAGAATAGTTGAAAACCTAAGGGAATAACATCAAGGCCAAAACCGTATATGTGAACAGTACCGCATGCGTGAACAGTATGTACATGTAAACAATGTCGTAATTCTAAAATCTTGCTGGGGCCCACCTAACGCGACTTTGGCCGGATGATGTGGCGTTGACTGATGACGTGGCATCATCCTATTCGACCGAAAAATGCTGACATGGCTTTGACCGGATGATGTGGCATTGACTGATGACATGGCATTGACTGATGACGTGGCGTTTCATTATTGGACCAAAAGGTTGAATTTATGTTGACTGGCGATGTGGTAGCATATTAGTGGACCAAAAAGCGTGCGTACGATACATGCACATACACGGAATGACAGCCCTGATGATGTGTTCAATCCAATTAAAGCTTGCCACGTGGCGCAATCTTGAGCGTCCAAATTGTTTTTATCCGATGGCCATAATTTACTTAGTGTATCTATAAATAGGGGGCCACCCCCCCTAATTTGACATCCCTGAATTCAGTTTTGAGCTCTAATTTCTGTAATTCCCTCTCTATACTGTATTTTCTACGTATTTTAATAAAATTCCTATTTTACCCCTAATTGAAAAATGAGTAGCTAAGGGCCCGTTCGGTATTATTTCTGAATTTATGTTTTCTGAAAATAAATATGAGAATGAAAATGATGTTTTGCAGTAACTGTATTTTGAGTTTAAATATGTGTTTTGTATCATTTTTTGTATCCTGTATTTTAAAAATGAAAACATAAATATACGTTCTGTAGACAGAATTGAAAATGATAAAACAGTAAATATATGTTCGGTAGTACTGTTTTCAAAAACAGTTTTTACTTTTAATATTAAAGTTATACTCATAGTTACAAAATAATTATTTAACTAATACATATGCAAACATACCATAAATAATTTAAATAAAATAATTATAAAAATTACATGGTAATAAAGTTTTAGTATCACCATTAACAAAAAAAAAAGTTCAACATCATTATTGTTTTTACACTATAATTAAAATGTACATTACAACACATATTATTTAAACAAAATAATTACAAAAAATTACATGATAGACATCATGCATTACATGTGTAATCATTTCACATAGAAATTGCAATTTTATCTCTTGTAGCATTCATCTCTGCGACACTTGCTGGAGATAAATCAATATTAGTAAGTGGCCTACTAGTATCTCCTTCTTCAGTGGTAATCATATCTTGCACATCGAAATCCACAAACAACCTATCACTTGCATTTTCTCGTCGAATGAAATTATGTAAAACACAACATGCAATTAGAATTAAACGTTGCTTACGTAAACTATAATTATGCATATCCCTTAAAATTGAAAATCGCGCTTTTAAAACACCAAAGCATTGCTCAATTACATTACGCAATGAAGAATGTCTATAATTAAACAATTCTTGCGGACCTCTAGGTGCTCGACCTGCTCCTCTATAATCGCGTAAATGATACCTCTCACCTCTGTATGGTGTCAAAAATCCTTTCATATTTATGTATCCAGAGTCCACAACGTAGTAATATTCTAAAAATATTAATAATAAAACAGGACTTAATTAGACAATAATGCTAAAGAAACTATATATATGTATATATATATATATATAATCTCGCAATATTATTACTTTCCTGTGGACGTGGAAACCCAGATTCTGGTCTATTTAAGGCATCCATAAATACTCTTGAGTCATTGGCAGTACCTTTCCAACCCGTATATATAAATGTGAACATCATGTCAAAAGAACACGCGCACATAATATTTTGTGTCACCTGAGCCTTTCTATCTCGATATGATGTCTGTTTATGTGTAGGTGACCACGCAGCAACGTGGGTTCCATCAATTGCACCAATGCATTTCTGTATAAATATGTAACAATTTATAATTTATTAACCAAATGTTAATATGACATAAACATTGAAGTAACATATGTTAAATTTCTTACCTCAAAATATGGAAAAAAAATTTGGATTGTTTCTAATCTCTGGTGGCGTCTCCCCTTGAGGTTTTGCTTTTATAATGTGATTTGCCAAGTGACAAAGTGCTTTTAATACACGCTTAAAGTGTGTAAACACAGTATCAGCTGAACGTTGAAAACGCTCAGATACAACCCGCACAACAGCACCATGGGACAATATATACAAGCACATTGCCACAGCCTCCTTGATACAAACATGTCTATCATGCTCTAACAACTGTAAATGTTCAAGTGTATAACATAATCGAATGAAAACTTCTTTATCCATTCGAAACATGTTATACATCCTATCAGGGTGACCATTTAACAACTCTTGAACAAATTCAATACCAGATAATTGTCCTGTATAACATTGCCTTTTCATAGCACGTTGTTGCTTTTTATATATTTTTATAGCAATGGCTACCTCTAAAACTTCTTCTTCAATATCTGTTAAACTTTCAATATCATCATCTTCGCTGTTGTTGTTGTTCATTTTTCAGCTCTGGTTGAAAAAAAAAATTCACAAATTACACATCAAGTATATCATAATTGATCCAAAAAAAAAATTAACATACAGATAAAATAACGTTTAACACATAAATTTCAACTCACAAAAAATAAAATAAAGTTCAACACATAAATTTCAACTCACAAAAAATAAAATAAAGTTCAACAAATAAAAGTACTACAAAGTCCAAACCATAAAATGAACACGCACATAGTTCACAACCAACAACATCTAAGTTAAACACATTACATCTGAAACAACAAACTACAAACTAGTTAACCAGTATCTTTTCCTATTTTCAGGCATGCTCAGAAAAGCTTTTCTCCATTCAATACTGGACACTAGCTTATCCATCAATTTGTTGTATGTATCTCCATCAACATCTCCCAATTTCTCCACAACCTCAATACACTCTTCAATATACCACTTTTCAGCACATTGAGAGGTTGACTCCGCACTTTTACATTTAACCATCTCAAATCTAGCATTCATCACTGAACTAGCCATTTTAAAGTAACTGTCAAACTCACTCTTATTTTTTTTACCACGCTCAGTTGCAGTTGAAACTGGCCGACGAACCCTTTTTTCTGTCCTACCCTCGGAAAGAGGTTCCATTGAATCAACGTCATCCTCAATATCAACATGTACACCATGACCAAGAAAATTCTCTTCTAATTCACGATCCTCATCCGAGGACAATGGAGCTTGGTTAGAGGAAAAGCGTAAATGGCCAGAAGCTGTAGTGGTGTTGAATATCTCCCCTAGAGTTTGGTAGTACTCTAATCCTTTTTTACGGTATGGCTTCACTCCAGGCACTCTCTGTGGAAAAAAAAAGTGTATAAAACCAAAAAAATATTTTAATTTCATACCAAACTATACAATATACTGCGATGAAAGGTTTTACCTTAATATATTCAGCCCAAACAGCTTCCGACGCTGTGACCGTATTTGAAATTGGATTCCAACCAAAACCAGTATGAGCTATTAAGTCGGAAAACTCTCGATGTTTTTTGCGCAACCTATTAAACTTGGACTTAAGTTGGCCTACTTTGATTCTTTTTTGAGATTGTTGAAATAGCTCATCACTTATAGTGGTCCAAATTTTCTTAGTGAAAGTTGATGTTTGTAAATCACCCTTTTTAACATGGTCGTGCACTATATGAATAAAAGCGGTTTCGATCCGGCTAGACCAATCAGCCTTATCCTCACCATCAACATCATGTGGATCCATATTTTATTACTAAAAAATTTTAAAAAATAACATATATCAAATATTAATGAAATTAAACAAACTACTTGTAAACATACATAGCTTAATCTAAACTTTTGGAATTAATCTAAATATACATAGCTTAATCTAAACATACACAGCGTCATCTAAACTTCTAAACTTTTGGGAATTAATCTAGTTCAACATAGTATGAAAGCAATTTCAACCATATATAATAGATTAAAAATTGAACAGCAAGTTAAATATATTCTACAACAAATTACCAATTCAAATTAACAATATGCTTAGGCAAAAATTTTTTACCTCATGTGGATCCAGGCACAACAAAAAAATTTACAATCAATTCTATTATATTGTAATCAATTAATCAAATTAACCACTTCAATGTCTTGCTTCTTGCAACAAAGTATGAATAAATAATCAATTCCAAAATTTTGGCATGAAATGAGGTTATCCACAATATAACATGTTCTAAAAAATAATTACTCAAAATTATTCCAATAATTACTCAAATAATTACAACATAACATGTTCCAAAAATCAATTACTCTAAATTATTCAAATAATTACTCTTTTATTTGCAAATAAATGTTCTAAAAAAACAATTACCCAAAATTATTTCAATAATTACTCTTTTATTTGCTCAAATAAAACAAATACCAGCAGTAGTCGCAATGAGAGACCACGGAGAAGGAGCAACAACGGCCAAGGTTGAGATGGAGCTGTACCAGTGGTTGAGATGGAGCTGTAACAGTGAAAGTAGAGATTAAGGTCAGTTGGTGGCACATAAAACAAATACCAGCAAATAACACAAATAAAACAAACAAAACAAAGAGTAGATCGAGAGAAGCAAGCAAATAAAATAACTACCAGCAGCAGCAGTAGCGGTTATGCAGATGTAGAGCAGCAGCAATAGATCAGGAGCAGCAGAGCAGCAGCAGCAGCAATCACACGTGAGGAAGAGAGAGCAGCAGCAGCAGCAAATCTAGAGCAGCAGCAGCCAGATCAGGAGCAGCAGAGCAGCAGCAGCAACAACAATCACACGTGAGGAAGAGAGAGCAACAGCAGCAGCAAATCTGGAGCAGCAGCAGGCAGATCGGGAGCAGCAGCAGCAGCAAATCTGGAGCAGCAGCAGGCAGATCGGGAGCAGCAGAGCAGCAGCAGCAGTAGATCTGGAGCAGCAGCAGGCAGATCTGGAGCAGCAGTGCAACAGCAGCACCAACCACGCGTGAGGAAACAGAGCAGCAGCAGCAATAACAAAAACAGAGCAGCAGCACCGGAGAGAAGCAGCAGCGGTTAAGTAGATCTGGAGCAGCAGCAGCAGTTACGCAGATCTGGAGCAGCAGCAACCACGCGTGAGGAAGAGAGAGCAGCAACACGGGAGAAGATCTGTGATTTTGCAATAAGGGAGAGTGATGAGAAGCGGCAGCAATGGGGGAAACAGAACAGCAGTACCGAAGAGAGTAGCAGCAGTACAGAAGCAGTGAGGAAGAGAGAGCAGTAGCACGATGAGAAGCTCGATTTTGTGATTTATTTTTGAGTTTATATTTGTAATTTATTGAGAACGTGTATAACACGTTCTCAATTTTTTAACTATAAAACAAAAAATGAATTATTTGTTTTACAATTTGTTTCTTGAATTTGGGCCAGCGAACGCATATTCACTTGGATTCATAAAACAAAAACGAAAACAAAACCTGTAAAACGTTACTGAACGGGCCCTAATTTATTTTCAAGCTTGGGTTGAAGGTGAAGCCTTAACATGATCCATGGACTTAATTTGGTAAGTTTACTTTATCTTTCTCTAATTTATTTAGGTTGTTTTGACTTGTTGTTGACAGATAATAATAATCTTGTCTAGAATTTACTCTGGTATACCGGCTCCCTAGTACAAGATTATTGTTGTTTGGCACAATGAGCACTTTGCACTTTATTAATTAGAGAAAAACATCACCTCTAGTATTAGTGGTCCATCTTGACTCAGTGTTGATAGAGAATAAGTCAGAGTTATTTAGTGGATAGTCTTGCCACATTGTCGAGACTAGAATTACTTTCACCTGGCACAGTGTGTACTTGATACACAGTTAACATAAGATTATTTCACCTAGCGCAATGAGCACTTGATATCCTATTTATTAGAGATAGACCTATGAGAAGTGGAAATACCCCCTTATAGATTAATTGAAATTTAAAAAGGAATATTAAGCCCATGGTGAAATGTTGAGTGTGAATCCAAAGACTTAAGCACTTATTTTATATTGTGTCATCTTTAATTTGTTCAAGCTATCTTTTTAATTTAAATCCTGTCCAAAAAAATCATATCCTACCAATCCACATACAAACTCAGAAGATTAACCTTACACATGATTAAATCTATCTCCTTGTGGGATCGACACTCGTCACCATAAATCTATACTGCAATAGATTCGTGCGCTTGCGAGTACAACAAAATTTGCACAACAAGTTCTTGGTGCTGTTGCCGGGGAGGTAAGTTATTTTAATTTGTAGAGTTAATTTTTTATAAATATTGTGTAAATAACATTTTGTGCAGGTTTTTATTTTTATTCTTCTTTCCTTAAATTCTGTTCTGCCCACAAAATTTTTAAAAATTTCACTTTCATCCATCACTTTTCTATTTTCTACTTCTTAAAGATTGGGGATTGACCATAAAAATTTGGAAAGTTATCAAATAGGTCACTGACCGAAATTTCCCATAGCAAGAGAGTTTTGACCTAAAATTTGAACTTATCTGGACTCAATTGGACTTGACTTGGACCAAATAAATGTGGATATTAATTTTAAAATTATACCAAAGACCCAATAATTTGAATGAATCATTTAATTGGTTGGTAATTTTAAAATTTGAAAAAAAAAATAAGAGTCTGCATCTTGAGGTATGTATTTCTTTTTCTCTTCCTTAATTTTTTTTTTTTTTGTATTTTGCTTTTTCATTTAATTTGATTACTATGGCCGGTTTAACCGCCTAAATTATTAGATTACATAAATACCACCTTCTATTTCTCTCAGTTGCCCTTTTAGCCCTTCAACATGGGATACTAGCTCTGGTAGTCGTAGATCCCAAATAGGATGTGATTGAAAAAATTGAATCAAGCTGATTAGGTGACGCTTCACTCGTAGAAGTTGTTTAAGGTGGTTGAATAAAATCTGTCTAATTGAGGTATTCATGATATCTGGTCATGTGACGAGAGAAAACGCAACTGTCAAACAAACACACTTTAGCAGGAAACAAATAGTTTTAATTAGCAAAGTAATAAGAAAACAGAAAAAATAAAAAAATTAAATTACTGAAAAAGAATAGGAAAAGATTTTAGTCCAGATCTGGTGGGTCACCCAAATTTATTTCAGTGTCTTCTTCATGTGGTTGGTGCTCTAGATATGGCTTTAATCTTTGACCATTAACTTTAAAAGTGACACAATTCTTTGGATCCTTAATTTCAACGGCTCTATATGGGAAAACAATGTGAACAATAAATGGACCAGACCATCGAGAGCGTAACTTACCTGGGAATAGGTGTAAGCGGGAATTGAATAAAAGCACTTTCTGACATGGTGTAAAAGCTCTCCTCATAACTTGCTTGTCATGAAAGACTTTCATTCGTTGCTTGTAAATCTTGGCATTTTCATATGCATCATTACGAATTTCCTCAAGTTCTGCCAACTGTAAGCTTCTTTTTGAACCAGCCTGTTGCATGTCAAAGTTGAATTTCTTGATGGCCCAATATGCACGATGCTCGAGTTTCACAGGTAGGTGACAAGCTTTCCCATATATTAGTCTATATGGTGACATTCCAATCGGGGTCTTAAAGGCTGTTCGATATGCCCATACTGCATCATCAAGTCTCAATGACCAATCTTTTCTGTCAGGCCTTACTGTCTTTTCTAATATGTGCTTTATTTCCCTATTGGATATCTCGACTTGACCACTGGTTTGTGGATGATATGGGGTAGCCACTTTATGTGTAATGGAATACTTTACCAAAAGAACTTTGAATGATTTATTGCAGAAGTGGGTATCGCCGTCGCTGATTATCGCCCAAGGGAATCCAAAGCATGAAAGAATATTACTTTTCAAAAATCCAATCACCACTTTGTGGCCATTGGTTCTGCATGGTATTGCTTCCACCCACTTGGATACATAGTCGACAGCAACCAATATGTATTGATGGCCAAAAGAAGAAGGAAATGGTCCCATGAAATCAATGCCCCACGCATCAAAAATTTCGACCACTAGAATAGGATTTAGTGGCATCATGTTCCTTCGTGTGATGCTTCCCATACGCTAACATCTGTCACATGAAGAACAAAAAGTATAAGCATCTCGAAATAAAGTTGGCCAATAGAAACCACATTGTAAAACTTTAGCAAAAGTTTTCTTAGCACTAAAATGGCCTCCACAAGCTTGTTCATGGCAGAATGAAAGGATATTTTGAAATTTGCTCTCTGGGATACAACGTCTGATAATCTGATCCACACAATACTTGAATAGATAAGGATCATCCTAAAAGAAATTCTTTATTTCTGCAAAAAAAATTTCTTTATCCTGCTTAGTCCACTGTTCTGGAAGTTGACCTGTAACAAGATAGTTAACTACATCAGCATACCATGGTAATACTTCCACATTCATTAGTTGCTCATCTGGAAATGATTCATTTATTGGCAATGGTTCAGGGATTGTGTGAAAATTGAGATGAGAGAGATGATCTGCCACCACATTTTCTATGTCTTTCTTGTCTTTGAACTCAAGGTCAAATTCCTGCAAAAGTAACACCCATCGAATTAGTCTGGCATTTGCATCTTATTTTGTAAGAAGATATTTAAGAGCAGCATGATCTGTGAACACAATTATTTTACATCCTATGAGATAAGATCGAAATTTTTCTAATGCAAACACTACTGTTTGTGATTCTGATGATGGGCTCAGTTTATTCTCCGATGGTGCTAGTTGCTCTATTCTTGACTTCCATTTAGTAGTATCCATGAGTGGTGATGAGTCAAGTAAGGTATTGACCTCGTCAATCGATCTGTCAATATCAAAATTCGAACAAAAGTGAGTTAAACATGTTTGTAAAGGATCATCATTAATGTTAGACGGAAAAGTATAATCAATTAGTTCTTTAATTAAATCCACATCCACAATTCCTTCATCCGCATCACGGGGTTGCTTGGCAACGTTGAAGATATTCAACTCCATGGTCATGTTACCAAAGGACAACTGCATATTTTCGGTCCTGCATTGTATGTGAGCATCGGCAGTTGCTAAAAAGGGTCGGCCTAGGATAATGGGGATATGCTTCTTTGAATCCTGCATTGGTTCAGTGTCAATCACAATAAAATCAACAGGAAAATAAAACTTATCAACCTGAATGAGCACATCCTCCACTTGTTGCCATTAGCCATTCTTGTACTTGTGGCAATAATCCTTCCAAGAAGTATTGACACTGGTGCCATTTCTCATACCCATGATGTAGACACTTCAAGAGAAGCCCGTTGAATCGCTCCCATGCTTCAAAAAATTGCTCGTCTTGTTTCTGTGTAAACTCTAAAATTTCCCTGCGAATAGCATTGGTTTTATGCACTGAGAAATATTTATTTAAAAACTTAGTAATCAGTTGTTCCCATGATGTGATACTATTAGCAGGCAATGTATTAAACCAAGAACGAGCTCTATCTTTTAGAGAAAATGGAAACAATCTAAGCTTAACATCTTCATCTGAAAAATTTTCATATTTAAAAGTTTGACAAACTGCATGAAAATCATTCATATGATTATATGGATCTTCATTTTCTAAGCCATAGAATGATGGGAGACAATTTAGCACACTAGGTTTTAACTCGAAACTGCTAGCAGTTACATTTGGGTATCTTATGCATGATGTGCTCAAATTGGCTAAAGGACTAAAGTAGTCCTTAAATGGCCTCTCCTGTGGTGCTTGTGCTTGCTGTTACAAATCCATTTCAGTTTTACCTTCGGTTTTAACCTTAAAGGCAATGTGTCTTTGTGTGCGGAATGTTTTTTCCAGTTCAAGTTCTATAGGTTTTAAATCAGGTGACTGTGACCTTCGACTATGCATGCAAATAACACGTACAAATTAAAAAAAAATATTGAAAATAAAGAGAAAGGAGAAGTTGCGGTACTAACCTTAACCTCATCACCCTGTTACAAACTACAAATAATACACATTCAATTACCACAAATGTACAAAAACACAAAAAGTGAAATAAAAATAAATAAATCACAAATAAGTTAATTAAAAATACAGTAACAGGAGGTTGAACCAGCCATTAAAAAAAATAAAACAGGTGGTATTGTAAAACCAACCATATATAAAAAGAAATAACAATTTAGGCGGTTAAACCAACCATATATAAAAAGAAATAATAATTTAGGCGGTTAAACCGGCCATAGTAATCAAAGTAAATAAAAAGAAAAATAAAAAAAAATTAAGGAAAAGAAAAAGAAATACTTACCTCAAGATGTGGAATCTTATTTTTTTTTTTTGGTTCCGTTGCCAGGAAAAAAAACTTGTTGACTAATATTGACTGATGACATGGCTTTGACTCGACCGAAAAATGCTGACATGGCTTTGACAGGATGAGGTAGCATTGACTGATGACGTGGCGTTTCATTATTGGACCAAAAGGTTAACTTTGTGTTGACTGACGACGTGGCAGCATATTAGTGGACCGAAAAGCGTGCGTGCAATACATGTACATACACGGAATGACAGCCCTAATGATGTGTTCAATCCAATTAAAGCTTAGCACGTGGCGCAATCCTGAGCATCCAAATTATTTTTATACGATGACCATAATTTACTTAGTGTATCTATAAATAGGGGGGCTACCCCCCCTAATTTGACATCCCTTAATTTATTTTTGAGCTCTGATTTCTGTAATTCCCTCTCTATACTGTATTTTCTACGTATTTTAATAAAATTGCCATTTTACCCTTAGTTCAAAAATGAGTAGCTAATTTATTTTCGTTCAAAAATGAGTAGCTAATTTATTTTCAAGCTTGGGTTGAAGGTGAAGCCTTAACATGATCCATGGGCTTAATTTGGTAAGTTTAATTTATCTTTCTCTAATTTATTTAGGTTGTGTTGACTTGTTGTTGACAAATAATAATAATCTTGTCTAGATTTTGCTCTGGTATACTGGCTCCCTAGTACAAGATTATTGTTGTTTGGCACAATGAGCACTTTACACTTTATTAATTAGAGAAAAACCTCCCCTTTAGTATTAGTGGTCCATCTTGACTCAGTGTTGACAGAGAATAAATCAGAGTTATTTAGTGGATAGTCTTGCCACATTGTCGAGACTAGAATTACTTTCACCTGGCACAGTGTGTACTTGATACACAGTTAACATAAGATTATTTCACCTAGCGCAATGAGCACTTGATATCCTATTTATTAGAGATAGACCTATGAGAAGTGGAAATACCCCCTTATAGATTAATTGAAATTTAAAAAGGAATATTAAGCCCATGGTGAAATGTTGAGTGTGAATCCAAAGACTCAAGCACTTATTTTATATTATGTCATCTTTAATTTGTTCAAGCTATCTTTTTAGTTTAAATCCTGCCGAAAAAAATCACATCTTACCAATCCACATACAAACTCAGTAGATTAACCTTACACATGATTAAATCTACCTCCTCGTGGGATCGACACTCGTCACCATAAATCTATACTGCAATAGATTCGTGCGCTTACGAGTATAACAAAATTTGCACAACAAAATTTCCAAAATTCAAAGACCCAGGCTCCCCCACTATTTCATGCAGTATTGGGAATCACATATTTGAGAATGCTTTGTTGGATTTATGAGCTAGTGTTAATCTTTTGCCTTATTAAGTTTTCTTGAAATTCGGATTCGGAGAATTACACCCAACTCCAGTTGTGTTGCAGCTTGCAGATAGATCCATGAAAATACCTCATGGTATTATAGAGGATGTGCTCATTCAGGTTGATAAGTTTTATTTTCCTGTTGATTTTATTGTGATTGATACTCAACCAATGCAGGATTCAAAGAAGCATATCCCCATTATCCTAGGCTGACCCTTTTTAGCAACTGCCGATGCTCACATACAATGCAGGACCAGAAATATGCAATTGTCCTTTGGTAACATGACTATGGAGTTGAATATCTTCAATGTTGCCAAGCAACCTCGTGATGCGGATGAGGGAATTGTGGATGTGGATTTAATTGAAGAACTAATTGATTATACTTTTCCTTCTAACATTAATGATGATCCTTTAAAAACATAGTTAACTCACTTTTGTTCGGATTTTGATATTGACAGATCGATTGATGAGGTCAATGCCTTACTTGACTCATCACCACTCATGGATACTACTAAATGGAAGTCAAGAATAGAGCAACTAGCACCATCGGAGAAGAAACTGAGCCCATCATCAGAATCACCACCAAAGCTTGAGCTCAAACCGTTACCGGATACTTTAGAATATGTATTCTTGGGCGATGAAAATACTTTGCCAGTAATCATTTTATCTTCCCTTGATGACAAGCAAAAGAGTAAGTTGTTGGGTATTTTAAAGAGCACAAAGAGGCATTAGGATGGCGTGTATGCATTGATTATAGGAAGCTGAATTCAGTCACACAAAAAGATCATTTTCCTTGACACATTTATTGATAAAATGCTTGATAGATTAGCAGGTCATGAATTTTATTGCTTTCTAGATGGCTACTCATGATACAATCAGATCCCCATTGCACCTAAGGACCAAGAGAAAACTGCTTTCACTTGCCCTTTTGGTACATTTGCATATAGGAGAATGCATTTTGGATTATGCAATGCACCTGCCACATTTCAACGATGCATGTTAAGCATTTTTTCTGATATGGTTGATCGCTTCCTTGAAGTTTTTATGGATGATTTTCCTGTTTTTGGGGATTCATTTGATCAATGTTTACATCATCTAACACTAGTTCTGCAGAGATGTATAAAGAAGAATTTAATCTTGAATTGGGAGAAGTGTCATTTTATGGTAAGACAAGGTATTGTTCTTGGTCACATCATTTTAAACAAAGGTATTGAGGTTGACAAAGCCAAGGTAGATCTTATTTCTAATCTTCTCCCACCCAAAACAGTAAGAGAGGTAAGATCATTCATTGGGCATGCTGGTTTTTATAGACGTTTCATTACCTTTTGAGCTCATGTGTGATGCATCAAATTACGCAGTAGGAGTAGTGTTAGGCCAAAGAGTTGATCGAATTCCCCATGTCATTTACTATGCTAGTATGGCATTGAATAATGCACAATTGAATTATTCAATCACTGAAAAAGAGATGTTAGCAGTAGTGTCTGCATTAGAAAAATTTCGATCTTATCTCATAGGATGTAAAATAATTGTGTTCACAGATCATGCTGCTCTTAAATATCTTCTTACAAAATAAGATGCAAATGCCAGACTAATTCGATGGGTGTTACTTTTGCAGGAATTTGACCTTGAGTTCAAAGACAAGAAAGACACAGAAAATGTGGTGGCAGATCATCTCTCTCGTCTCAATTTTCACATAATCCCTGAACCATTGCCATTAAATGAATCATTTCCAGATGAGCAACTAATGAATGCGGAAGTATTACCATGGTATTCTGATATAGTTAACTATCTTGTTACAGGTCAACTTCCAGAACAGTGGACTAAGCAGGATAAAGCAAAAATTTTCACAGAAATAAAGAATTTCTTTTGGGATGATCCTTATCTGTTCAAGTATTATACGGATTAGATTATCAGACGTTGTGTCCCAGAGAACAAATTTCAAAATATCCTTTCATTCTGCCATGAACAAGCTTGTGGAGGCCATTTTAGTGCTAAGAAAACTGCTGCTAAAGTTTTACAATGTGGTTTCTATTGGCCAACTTTATTGCGAGATGCTTATACTTTTTGTTCTTCATGTGACAGATGTCAGTGTATGGGAAGCATCACACAAAGGAACATGATGCCACTAAATCCTATTCTAGTGGTCGAAATTTTTGATGTTAGGGGCATTTATTTCATGGGACTATTTCCTTTTTCTTTTGGCCATCAATACATATGTTGACTACGTATCCAAGTGGGTGGAAGCAATACCATGCAGAACCAACGACACAAAGTGGTGATTGGATTTTTGAAAAGTAATATTCTTTCACGCTTTGGATTCCCTTGGGCGATAATCAACGACGACGGTACCCACTTCTGCAATAAATCATTCAAAGTTCTTTTGGTAAAGTATTCCATTACACATAAAGTGGTTACCCCATATCATCCACAAACCAGTGGTCAAGTCGAGATATCCAATAGTGAAATAAAGCACATATTAGAAAAGACAGTAAGACCTGACATAAAAGATTGGTCATTGAGACTTGATGATGCAGTATGGGCATATCGAACAGCCTTTAAGACCCCGATTGGAATTTCACCATATAGGCTAGTATATGGGAAAGCTTGTCACCTACCTATGGAACTCGAGCATCGTGCATATTGGGCCATCAAGAAATTCAACTTTGACATGCAACAGGCTGGCTTAAAAAGAAGCTTACAGTTGGCAGAACTTGAGGAAATTTGTAATGATGCATATGAAAATGCCAAGATTTACAAGCAACGAATGAAAGTCTTTCATGACAAGCAAGTTATGAGAAGATCTTTTACACCAGATCAGAAAGTGCTTTTATTCAATTCCCGCTTACACCTATTCCCAGGTAAGTTATGCTCTCGATGGTCTAGTCCATTTATTATTCACATTGTTTTCCCACATGGAGCCATTGAAATTAAGGATCCAAAGAATTGTGTCACTTTTAAAGTTAATGGTCAAATATTAAAGCCATATCTAGAGCACCAACCACATGAAGAAGACACCGAAATAAATTTGGGTGACCCACCAGATCTAGACTAAAATCTTTTCCTATTATTTTTCGGTAATTTAATTTTTTTTATTTTTTCTGTTTCCTATTACTTTGCTAATTGAAACTATTTGTTTCCTACTAAAGTGAGTTTGTTTGAAAGTTGTATTTTCTCTCGTCACATGTACCATATATCATGAATACCTCAATTAGACAGATCTTATTCAACCACCTTAAACAACTTCTACGAGTGAAGCGTCACCTAATCAACTTGATCCAATTTTTTCAATCACATCCTATTTGGGATCTACGACCACCAGAGTTAGTATCCCATGTTGAAGGGCTAAAAGGGCAACTGAGAGAAATAGAAGGTGGTATTTATGTAATCCAAATAGAACTTGAGGTAAACTCCATCAGAGGACGATGGTGAGTTAACATCCCACTTTTTATATTGTGTTCTTGTTTTGTTGTTTGTTTTCACGTGTGTTTTGTTTTTGCTAGATTTGTTCTTTTCTTTGGTGTTTTATCATTTGTCACCCCGGTTAAGTGGTGGATAACGGTACTCCGTGACTATTGCGTCGGTTCCTTCAGTTTCCCACAATAACTGACATTCTCCAACCAAAATATGGATAGAAATACAGCTCTTGTAAAGCTTCACAAGCGATTTCCCTCTCTTCCTCAGAATGCACTCTTACAATCTACAAAGCTCAGTCCGAACGTATGCGCCTGCTAATGAAGAATAATATTCCTGTTGACATTCGTTGGTTAATCGAAGCCAAAGTACGGTTAGCAAGAGAATTACCTCCTAAATTTGTTGCCTATATGCCTGGTTGTGGGAAAGGAAATTATGCAAGAAAATGAAGAGCTGCACGGCTTCCAATTGCTTGTGATAAGTGTGCTAGAATGCAATGCTTTAAACAACCATGCACTTCTTTAGGAATGATATCCGACAACAGAGAAGATAAGATTAAATTCATTAGGGATGGCAAGAATAAAGAGTCATTAGATGATATTCTTTTGTCTCTTGAAACGCATCCCAGTGGATACGTACAACGTACAATTTTTCAGTTGTGACCATTATTCCAAAAAGAATGTGCACGATACAATCTTGGAAATCTGACTATAAACGACCATGTTTGCCAGTTTATAAGAAAACTGGATGGGAAGCCAATCATCGACCTATAGAGGGCGTTCAAGCTGTTTCTGGACGTAAAACTAGAGGAAGATGTGAACCACAATCACAACTACCAGTACATATCTTTTTCATTTACTGTTCTTTTATCATATGTGTTATTATTACTATGATTTTATCTTTACTTACTGTTTGTTTACTGTTTACTTTGACTTTTCAAGCACAATCACCACACGTCATCTAACAGACACACTACCCCATTTACAGCTGCGTATCATTATGTCTGTCATCAAGCTCTTTAAATACAAGCTTATTTTGTTAACCATTCACAATTGTTTTTTAGAATTGTTTCAATGGCAGTAACTTCGAGTAAACAATTCAAAAATGTTTGTGTGCTTTCTAGTTCTTATTATGGAAAATACAAAGAGTTTGTTGAAGAAGCCGTAAATCTTGGTCGAGCACTAGCAGAGAAAAAGATACACCTGATCTATGGAGGAGGTGACAAAGGGTTATCAAGACTTATTTCAGAAGCTGCCTTCATCAGAGGAAGCCAAGTGCTTAGTATCATCCCGAAGGCACTAAAATCTCTGGAATATTTGTTCGATGCACCAATTGGAGAAGAGCTAGTTATCTCAAGTATGCAAGAAAGAACAACTGAAATGTTAAATCATGCTGACGCCCTCATTTTCTTACCAGGAGATCTTGCAACTTTAGACGCGCTGATTACATTTGCATCTTGGGCACATTTGAACATTCATCAGAAACCCATCGGTTTGTTAAATGTTAATAACTTTTATAATGGCTTGATAGCATTTCTTAACCATGCAATAAAGAATCATCTCATTCCTGTCATAGTGAAGCAGCTCTTTATTTGTGCCCCTACTGCTAATAAGTTATTTAATCTTTTACAAGCTCACAGACCAGAGCCAGATCCCAGGACCTCAGCATTGGATTGGTCAACTAATGATGGTAACAGTAGCAGTAGTGACAAATGCAAATTAGATTTAACCCTCCGTTTATAAATATTTTCTTATGTCACAACATTCAGGTAATGTCTTCTAAACTCTTCTTTCCTTTTAGACATTGAGGACAATGTTTATTTCTGGTTGGGGGTAGGGAATAGTTGACGATTGTGGAATAAAAATTGTGTTTTGTAGTCACTAACCTTTTCTAAATCTTTAAGTCGAAGATGGCCGAATATGGAGTGTAGTTAGTCTAGAAACGCATCTTATTAGTCTTGGTATTAAAAAAAAAAATCAAGGCATTTTGTGTGATCTTTTGACATTGGACGACGTGGTGACTTTTGAATTTTAGTATTTGTATTATCTTTGGCTTTGATTTATGTTACACCATGTTTGCCATTTTGCATATTGATGCTGGTGACTTGTGTGAATTGAGAGATTTGATGAGTGAATTGATTGAGTTATTTGACGGAATGCGCATATCATAGTAAATACCAAGTGAGTTTTTGAGCCTATAATTTTTCTTGGAAAGTAACCCTTTTTCATAGCGTAATATTTATGCATGATCTCTATCTTTTCTCTTCAGTCAACCAATTTAAAAAAAAATTGTGTTGCCACATTTAAAAGTCCATTGAACTAGTAAATATGGAAGCCTATTTAGTACCCTAAAAAATGATGGAAAGGCCCTCTTTGATCCGTTTGAGCCTTTTCTAATTATCTCTATTGTGAAATATCCATAGTTTCCCCTTTGACCCTTTAAAAAAAAACATAAATCCTATCCCATTCTGATTTGAAATATTACCCTATATTTTACATTTTCCTTCACCTATTTATGTTTGAGAAAAATATGAAAAATTTTTCTTCTCTTCTTAAGAAAAGTGGTGCACTATTCAAAAAAAATCATCATATGTATGAAATGATAATTTTTTTAAAAAAAAAAGAAAGTAAATAAATAAAAGCACTTTACAATTTTCAAAAAATCCCTATTTTTCTCGAAACATATATTTTGTTCTTCCAACTATATCTTCTGTATTACCCATTTCCCTAACCTACGTTATATCCTAATAAAAGTCCTTCTTGATTTTAGGGGACTATAGTCTGAAGTAGAAGCTAGTAATATGGGCAAAAAGATGTGGTGATACATACAAAAAAAAAGAGTCCATACAAATAATATTGGTTTGACTAATACTTCGCTTGACTTGAGATCATATTCTTTCTTAGCTATAAATATTATTCCTTTATCTTGATGAGTGTGTGTGATATTGCTTTCTTTCAATTCATCATTCCTTGAAATAACTGTTTTTATTGATTTTGAGAGTGTCATTCTTACCGGAGAGATTTTGAGGTTTGGCATGTCATTCTGAAAAGTTGCTTAATTAATGTAGCTATGATAATCGATCGCTTTGCATAAATTTACCTGACTCATTTGTATGACTAGTTGATGTGGGAGTGATATTTTTAAAACTCGAGATAATGCTTATACTTTTATTTGATTGATATCATTATTCTAATTAAGAAGTAAACACAAATGCCCAAAAAAAAAAAAAAAGTGAGACTTTGAGTTGAATTTTGTTAGATATCATCGCTTAGTTTGCTAGAGACTAGCAATAAGCTGGTTGGGGGATGTGTTGAGTGCTCGAAAATACATATTTATATATGATAGAATTGTCATTTTGTGCTCAAAGTCTCACTAACATTTCTATTTTTATGTTCTTTAAACTTTAATTGTGTGTCTTATTATAATTTGAGTGTTTTATATATTTTAGAGGTATTTTGTATATTTCATCATGAACGAGAGGTCGGACAGCAAAACAGATTACATTTTTTGGCTCAGAATAGCTGAAAACCTTAGGGAAGGACATCAAGGCCAGAACCGTATATGTGAACAGTACCGTATACATGAACAGTGCCGTACATCTGAATAATGTTGTAATTCTAGAATCTTGGTGGGGCCCACCTGACGCGGCTTTGATCGGATGATGTGGCGCTGACTGATGACGTGGCGTTTCATTATTGGACCAAAGGTTGACTTTGTGTTAACTGGCAACGTGGCAGCATATTAGTGGACCGAAAAGTGTGAGTGCAATACATGCATATACACGGAATGACAGCCGTGATGATGTGTTCAATCCAATTCAAGCTTGCCACGTGGTGCAATCCTGAGCGTCCAAATTGTTTTTATCCGATGGCCATAATTTACTTATTGTATCTATAAATAGGGGGGCTACCCCTCCTAATTTGACATCCCTGAATTTATTTTTGAGCTCTGATTTCTATAATTCCCTCTCTATACTGTATTTTCTATGTATTTTAATAAAATTCCTATTTTACCCCTAGTTAAAAAATGAATAGCTAATTTATTTTCCTTGGGTTAAAGGTGAAGCCTTAACATAATCCATGAGCTTAATTTGGTAAGTTTACTTTATCTTTCTCTGATTTATTTAGGTTGTTTTGACTTGTTGTTGACAGATAATAATAATCTTGTCTAGATTTTGCTCTGGTATACCGGCTCCCTAGTACAAGATTATTGTTGTTTGGCACAATGAACACTTTACACTTTATCAATTAGAGAAAAACCTCACCTCTAGTATTAGAGGTCCATCTTGACTCAGTGTTGATAGAGAATAAGTCAAAGTTATTTAATGGATAGTCTTGCCACATTGTCGAGAATAGAATTACTTTCACCTGGCACAGTGTGTACTTGATACACAGTTAACATAAGATTATTTCACCTAGCACAATGAGCACTTGATATCCTATTTATTAGAGATAGACCTATGAGAAGTGGAAATACCCCCTTATAGATTAATTGAAATTTAAAAAGGAATATTAAGCCCATGGTGAAATGTTGAGTGTGAATCCAAAGACTCAAGCACTTATTTTATATTGTGTCATCTTTAATTTGTTCAAGCTATCTTTTTAATTTAAATCCTGCTGAAAAAAATCACATCCTACCAATCCACATACAAACTCGGAAGATTAACCCTACACATGATTAAATCTACCTCCTCGTGGGATCGACACTCGTCACTATAAATCTATACTGCAATAGATTCGTACGCTTGCGAGTAAAATAAAATTTGCACAATAATAAGTCAGAGTTATTTAGTGGACAGTCTTGCCACATTGTCGATAGTAGGATTATTATCACCTAGCACAATGTGTACTTGATACACATTTAACATAAGATAAATTCACCTGGCTTATTTATTAGAGGTAGACCTATGAAGAGTAGAAATACCCTCTCATAGATTAGTTGGAATTTAAAAAGGAATATTAAGCCCATGGTGAAATGTTAAGTGTGAATCCAAAAGCTCAAACACTTATTTTATATTGTTTCATCTTTAATTTGTTCAAGCTATCTTTTTAATTTAAATCCTGCCCAAAAAATCACATCCTACCAATCCACATATAAACTCAGAAGATTAATCCTACACACGATTAAATCTACCTCCTCGTGGGATCAACACTCGTCACCATAAATCTATACTGCAATCAATTCATGCGCTTGCGAATACAACAAAATTTGCACAACACTTAGAAGCACTGAAAAGTAGTGATAGCAATAAGTGAATTGAGGCAATGATTGAAAAGATGGATTCTTTAAGAAGAACCAAACCTAAACACTTGTACCAAACTTAGGGAACAGAAAATGAGTTGGTTACAAGTAGATTTTCAAAAAGAAAGAGAAGGTTCTAGATGTTGAAACCTTTAGGCTTAAAGCAAGGTTAGTTGCTAGCGGTTTACACAAAGAAAAGGGTGAATTTTAATGAAATTTTCTCTTCTGTGGTAAAACAAGGGTCTATAAGGATCTTATTGGCCACAATAGCATTGCTTGATTTGGAACTTGACCAAATGGATCTAAAGATTGCCATTCTATATAGGAAGCTTGAAGAAAAGACATTGATGACATTGCCTGGAGGATTTGAGGTTAAAGGAAATGAATATCATTTTTATCTTCTCAAAAAAAAAAAAAATTGCCTAAAGCAATCTCCAAGGTAATGGTATAAGAGGTTTGATAAGTTCATGACCTCAAATGGCTATTGAAGAAGCAGATATGATAGTTGTGTCTACCGTAGGGCTCAAATTTATGTCGAGTAGTATATCTTTTGCTATATATTAATTGCCAGTAAGAATATAGGTGATATTAAAATGCTTAAAGGTGTTAAGTGGAGAATTTAAAATGAAGGATCTTCGTTGTGCTAAGAGATCGTAAGCATAGATATTATCGAAGACAGAGCTGTTAGAACTCTGTTTATGAGCCAACAGAGATATATAATAAAGGTTCTTGACAGGTTCAATATGCTAAATTTAAAACCTGTTCAAACACCTTTAGGCTCTTAGTTTAAACTCTCCATAGAACAAGCATGATAACTCACCAAGATAAGTTCTCGATTGATGAATTTTCATTTGCTCAAGCAATTGGAAGCCTCATGTATGCTATGTTATATACACCGGCTAACATTGCATATGCTATTAGTGTTGTTAACAGGTTCATTAGCAACCTGATAATGTGCATTGGGATGCTATAAAATGGATTATGACATATTTCGAAGGCACTTCTAATCATGGTTTGATATATGGAAAAGCTAAGATAGATGACAGTAAGATTGAGGGATATGTGGATTCTGATTTTGTTGGTGGTTTAGATGGCAGGAAGACAATTACAAGTTACTTGTTCGTGGTGAATAATTGCTTGGTTAGTTAGAAAGCAAACTTGTAGCTTATTATTGCTTTGCCATCTACAAAAGTAGAATTAGTGGCAGCTATTGAAGTTATAAAGGAGTCAAAATGGCTTAATGAGATAAATGAACTTTGGTTTAATCAGAAGACTGTCAACATATTTTGTGATAATCAAAGTATCATTCAACTCATTAAGAATAAAGTCTATCATGAAAGGACCAAACATATAGACGTTAAGCTTCATTTCATCAGAGATGTAGTAACCAAGGAAGCTGTGTCAGTATCTAAAATTCACATTATGTTAATCCTATTGATGTGCTCACAAAATTCATCCCCACTGCTAAATTCATGTTATGTATTAAGTTGGTTGAGGCTATGGCTAATTCTTGTTAATTACTTTGTGTAATTATGTGAAAAGCCATGTGCTTGAAGGTTTTTTAAGGCATCTTTTGGATCTAAATGTAATTGAGGAAGAGTTTCTAGGTCATAGTACAGATCGACTTCAGTCAAGAGGTCAATTTGTAAATATTTAGCTGACGTGGCAGAAGTCATTCGGCAATTAGGCAGTTTCTAGAAAATTTCTAGAAACACCAATATAAAGGGGCTGTTGCACAGCACCTATGATTTTTCTTCCGTTTTTTAAACAAATTTGTTTACTCTTGATTCTGCGTAACCTGTGCAATGTCCTCTGTAAAGTGAGATCTGTATTGAGTTAGTTTTATTAATAAAAGCATGTTAGTTTTTCCTTCAAACTTTGGAGCTCGATCGCTATTAGAGTTTCTTTTTTTATTCTTTGATC
Source organism: Murraya paniculata (assembly GCA_030449075.1). Classification (NCBI taxonomy): domain Eukaryota; kingdom Viridiplantae; phylum Streptophyta; class Magnoliopsida; order Sapindales; family Rutaceae; genus Murraya; species Murraya paniculata. The sequence continues at coordinate 467,105 of JAEVFN010000048.1, forward strand.
TTTTTTACTTTGAAATTTGTTTTGCTTCTGAGTTGATCTTTCCTTTTGCTTAAGTTGATCAATTATCGTGCTCTTTTGTTTTCTTGACTTGATTAATCTCTAAAACATAATAATTTTTAAGGTTATATATACATAAAGTTGTTAGAGTTTAGTCTCATCTAATAGTGATTATAGTTTATAGATTTTCATGGTTGTTTATCTTAGGAGGCGTTTTTTTTTTATTTAATGATTTAACTGACTTAATTCCAATCAATTGAGTCATTAAGTCTATTTATTTTTTTAACTTAATGAAAATTTTTAATTATTAAGTCATTATGTTATTAAGTCAATCTTTTTAGATTTTTACTTAATTTAAAAAGTCTGGATGACATTAGGAAAAATATTCTCAAAAAAATCCTAATTAATTAAATATTTTCATAGTTACCTAAATAAAACTTACTAATTACCATTACCATTCATCTTCATAACTTGTGATAATTGATAATCTACTACTTTATCTTTTTATATTATTCAAATTAACATTATTTATCTTTACAATTTTTTGAATATTTTTCATATAATACATTAAGCACTACAATAAGATTGATCAACATACTTTAATTTAGAATATTAAAAGGCTTCATTCACTTGAACATGATTTATGTTATAATAAAATACTCTTATTTTTGTTCCTTGAAATATTTATTATTTATTTAGTAATTAAAATTTGTACAGGTACAAATATAAAAGTATTGGTTTTTAGACTTTTTAAGTTAAAAAAAAACCCAATAACTTAATACCCATTTAAATTCAGAAATTTATCTCTAAGAAAAATTCAGATTAATTTAGATCTATTAAAATTTTTTAAAAAAATAAACGCCACCTCATTAATAAAATGTATAGAAGTGGTAGTAGAGATTTGAGGTTCGAATCTCGCTCATATATTTAATTTTGATTTAGGTGGGATGAGTAAAATATTGGATTGTCATTAGCTATAATTAAATAACAATAATAATACTATGATCCCAATTGATATCCTAACTTTTTGAATCATAGCATTTTTTTTATAACTGTAACATAATGTTAGTTATTAATATTATATTAATTTTTCGTAAATTATAATTTTATCTTTGAATATCAGTTACTGATTTATGTGATATTTTATGTGATATTTATAGCCGAGTTGTTACATCAATCGAAACTGAAACGCTGAAATTGTAATTGTGGTATCAAGTTATTACAGTGTTTTCACACTTGTAGCATGTTATAATAATTACAGTGGATTTCTCTCGCATCGATTCGTGGGGACGGCCCGATTGGGGTGATGTCCTTTGAAATTAAAAAAATTAAAAAAAGAATTTTATTTACGAAATTTTCATTGTAGCACCATATGAAAATTCCATAACTAACTTTTCATATAATCTTATTTATTTTATAAATTAATTTCTTTCAAAATAAATATAATTAATTGGTTTTAAACTAACTAAAGTCAAATATGAAAGCTAATCAAGGGGAGGCACATGTTAGCCATTGATTGGTAGCTAGATTTTTAATATTAAAACTATTGAAAAATAAATAATTATATTAAGAAAGTAACTCGATCCTAATTGCTTGTTCTTCTAACAGTAACATGTATAATAATTTTTATAAATACATATCAATTACAATATTAAATTTATTAAAAGTAATTAATTAGTTTAAGAAACTAACTTTATCTTAGTTGTTTTTTCTTCTAACAATTATATTTATAATTATTTAAGAAACCAATTTAACTTAGTTGTTTATTCTTTGAACACTTATATTTATATCAATTTAATGAAAAACTATTAATTATAATATTAAATTTAATAATAGTAATTATCTTTGTACTTTGTTACTGGGAAATTATTAATTTACCACTTGACTTGTATCAAAAATTCTAAATAACTCATGATTTTCTCATCATTCTGCATCAAATCACCACATCATTTTTATTTGTAAATGGTTTATGTTTTGACCAAATAGACCTAAATTGATAAAATATCTAAAATGCTCTTGTGATGTCAATATATTATTAACGGTGTTAATAACGTGATGATAAATTGATACAAAACTAAAAACTTTCAATAAAATTTAGATGATAAATTAATAATTTCCTTAATTTAAATATCCACCTCACGCCCCTTTTGGCCTTTGGGTGTAATTATATATATCTTTCCTCGTATCCAACTCATTAAGCATCCACTATATGCTTCCTTAATGGAGTAGGTACTCGCTTCCAATGCTGAGCTCACATTATAACCCCAATCCTTTTATAGCTTTTATGGAATTTATAAAGTTTAAAGTTTGAAACCATGTTAAACATTATCATCTTTCACTATAGCGCACTTTCTTCCACTTTTGTATATAATGCGCGGAAGCATAGTAGGTCTGCCAAACAATTTCTAATAAAGAACGATTGAACACCTCGTTAATATAACCCCACCTGTTGTAATAATAGTTTATTATTATTATTATTATTAACATAGAAATTATATAGAAGGCCAAGTCTGAATTTAGTTAAACCATAATATTTGTACACCTCTAAATAGTTAACCAATTATCTTTAGAGTAATACTACACATCCTAACATGCAATTCCCAATTCCATTAGATGGTGGTTAAGTAATTTTAAAATTCATCATCTAATAAAAAAGTAATAACATGGCATTAGGACTCAAGTAGGAACTTAAATATTAAAATCTCGAACATTATTGTTATTTTTAAATCCTAATTTAGGATAAGGTGGTGATATTTCCTCCCTGCTATTTGAGTAAATTTACCCCATTTTAAAAAATCCTTAACCAAAAAAAAAAACTCATTTTTCAAAATAAAAAGTTTTAAACATTTGGTCAATAAATCCTTTTCTTTACATAAACCTCTTAACATTGTTAATCACTAATGTTATCTTTACATAATTTTAATTTGACTTTTTACCCTTATATCATTAAATGACCAACTTATCCCAAACATATGCTTTTGCATCATAAGTTTAAAGAATTAATGAAGATTTAATTGATTAATTATTCAAATTTCTTTTTTTAATTAAAATTAGTAAAAGTAATTTGAATTTTTCATAATTATTTTTTATAGTGGTGGGTTTACACAATTTGGGTTGGAAATATCACCACCCTTAGGATCTAATGACTCTTTTTTTTTTTTTGTAAATTTAAAATATTTTGAACAATGAAGAAATAAATTTCACAATGATAAAAAAAATTATTATAAAAAAAATGCTTACAGTTTATTTAATTCCTTCTCGGTAATAGTGGAATTTGATTAGGACTCTAGTATACAAGTCCTTTTAATTTATTTTTTAATAAAAATAAAAAATTACATATATGAATTGAAGGACAAATTGAGTTGGTATTATGATATGGGTATAGAGAGATATAATTATTAATTTTTTTCTTTTTATAAAAGGGAATGTAAAACGAGAATTTTTTAAGAGGTCATCAATTTTAATACTGATCTTACTCAAACACACTTAGTTATGAAATTCTAATGGGATTTAGTACATTAGTGTTAATATGATTGGGAGATCATATTAGAAAGAAATTATTTGTGATTTTAGTTAGAATTATTTTGTTCTTCTTTTTCAGGTGATATCAACATTACCAAATTCGCACGCAATTGCACCCGCCACAATTTCAAACGAAGAACGTGTAAAATGACATCAAAAAGATTTTGTTAAAATCCTGTCGCACAGCTTTGTGAGGTTCTTGGGATCCAGCAGTGTCGTTCTCCACTAAATACGAAAAATGAGTAAAACCAATATTAAAGAACACTTAAAAGGTCATCTATTTTTGTTTACTTTTTCTTCTTTTCTTCGTTAAAAGACAAACAAATAATCTGCTAATTAACCAAGAGCTTAAATTTTTGTTTCAATGTGGGTAGAAGATCTGTCAGAGTGGTAACTTAGTCATCTACTTTGTCCACATTTTGGAGTTAAATTTCCATTTTCTTAGGGATTAATTGGTCTAAAAAGTTAATTAAGAACCAAAATATTTAAAAATTCATTCTTTGTGGAATCTTTATCATCCAACAATGTAATTAAAAATTAACTAGAGAAAATGATGGATCAAAAGGAAAAAGAGAAAGAAGAGTAAAAGGGACCGTCTCATTTAAGTTTCCCCCTATTTTTTAGTGTAATTATATATAAATTATGTTGGGATCCTCAACTTTATTTAAAGTGCGGACCATTATCTTATATTGTTGCATAGATTCTTTTTATACTAATATAAAAGAAGTAATCCGTATTTTATAAAGTCCACACCTAAAGATGACTGCAATAATGTTGATTTTATAATTTTTTTGATTACTTCATTTTTTTATTTTTCTCTTCAACCATTGCTTCGACTGCATAGAAAACCAACTATTTAATTTGTCTAGAAATGTTGCCGTGAAATCAATATTCCACGAAAATTCAAAAACACACAAGAAGAACTTGATTTCTTTTTTTTTTTTTTTGTGATGATGGATCAGAGAGAGGAAAACACATTCAAAGAAAAAGAATGGAAGAAATAAAATGATAATTAAAAAAATAAAGCAGAGATAATGGAAGAAATAAAATTTTGATAAAAAAGGACCTTTTTCCCCATTTTGTTCTTATTTTATTTTGTGAAACTTAAAATTTTTAACACCATTAGACATTTGGTCTCCCTTCTTATCAATTTTTGCTAGTTTGGTCTTTTCGGTTTTGTACTTGTTGCATGGACGCATTGCTTTTCTTTCTATATTTTAATTTTATGTTTATTTTGAGAGATAAAGCGTAATACCTTAATCTTGCCTGATTAGGTGTTCTTTTATTCAAATGTCCACTTCAGAGACAAATTATATGTTGAGTTTTTTTTTTCCATTTTCTCAACCCCTTAACTAATTAATTAATAGACACATGTTGTCAGTTCCGACCGAAAGTATAAAAATTTCAAATTTTAAAGATATATATGCATCACATTTTAAAAGTGTCTAGACTTATTTTGGAATTAATCGAAACTTCAAGGGTATATGAAAATACCTGATAAGTTAAAAATTTTATGAAAGATGAGAAGCCTTCTAATAGATTTGGATCCTTTCCTACTAATGTTGGTGCTATGTATTGTTCTCTTTTTTTTTTTTTTCCTTTTCGATTTTCTTTGTTTTTATTTTTTTTCTCTTCTTTTATTTTTATTATTTTATTTTTACTGATATTCCTCTTATAATGGGTGACAATTTATACAAGTTTATCTTCCACAAGTAATTAAGCAAATTCAAAGAAAAAGGACTCAAGTTAACCTATTTCTTAGAATTTTAATCGCATACATAAACCCTAAAACAAAATGCAGGGTTCGAGCTTTACAAGAAAAGGCAAGTTTCTTACGAAACTCTTTAAGTGAAATGAACATAAAAATCTAAAAATTGTCATCATTTCAATCTATTCAATCCAAACAATATGCCAAAAATCGTCAGTTACTGCTTAATATATATATATATATATATGAAACTGCATAAGTCATATATAATGTTGTTGTTACTAGACCTACAGTAAATGCATTGAATAATTATAAAAATTACAAAGTGTTACATCCAAATTTTTTTCTATACACAGAGTTGGTTACGTTTTCTACATATGATTGACAGCTACAGAAGCCTTAGTGCTTAAAAGAAGCGTTTTGGTGCCATTTTTCGAAAAAAATTTAAACGTCTAGGACAGGGCTTTCCTTTCTTGCTGGCCACAGTAATGTTTTTCAGGATAAATTGAATTCTGTAGATTTTTTTTCCCATCTTTTACTTTTCTCACAACCATATTAGAAAATTTATGATATCCAACTAGTTTGCTTTCTCCTTCCTCCCCCATGGCCTACATCTTAAATAGAAAGAAAAATTTTATTTCTATTCAAATATAAATCTTTGGTGATTTGGCCTTTTTTTTTTGTCAAAAATGGTTTTCTGACAGATAACGGACTTTTAATTTTAGATTTAATGTTATTATATCAATTGAAAGAACCAGCACTGAGGATGGGATATCATGTTCCGCTATATCAGCACACTGATTGTGCCCCATGTTTTATTAGTGAAGGATCCAAATTCATTCGATATCCAAAAATAACAATTATGTACTTCTCTTCTAGTTCTTCAACTTCAAGTGTTGATACGTTACCTATAAAAGGTATTCTGACGCTTAAGTTAGTATTTGATTCTTTAGAAAATATAAGAAAATGTGTTTAGTTTCTTAGAAAATATAAGAAAATCAAAGAAAAATATAATCTTGAGTTCAAAGAGTGGTTTTCTCTCTTATTCATGAGAGAGAGTGTGTTAATTTTCTCCTCCAAATTAATATTTTTTGCTTTCTCATATTTCTTTATTTATTTTTACCATGCACATCCAGAATCTTTAAATCCATATTGCATATATTGACACATGGTGCGGTGTAAGTGTTCAAACTTTATGGTGCGTACGGCTAGTAAGGGTTTAAACTATTTACTGAAATAGATTATCTGTAAATTGATTTAAATGTCTTTAATGGACTGTTTAGTTTGTATTATTCTTTTTTTTTTTTTAAATAACGAAGAACTTTCATTCAATGGAACAGTCAAACATACATAAAATGTCAACTGGGAATTCATCCCGCCAAATGATAGATTCTGAGCTTCGCATAGCTCTTTTAGCAAGAGAGTGAGCAATAACATTACATTGTCTTGGCACATGCTGGAATGTTATCGATTGAAAGTCTTGATTTCCATTATGAATCTCTGCTATGGTCCACCAAATCTCAGTTTTACTACTGGCCTTGTTGTTGGCTAAGTCTACTACTGCTCGGCAATCAGTTTCTATAATCACATTTGAAAACCTTGCTTCTTTGGCCACCTCCATTCCCCAATTGACTGCTTCAGCCTCTGCCATTGAGACATCTCCTTGGAAGTTAATAATTTTCGCTACTGCAACTATCACTTTACCCAAATAGTTCCTTATTACAGCCCCTAAGCCTGCAACCTGCCTATCTTTAAGGACTGCCGCATCAACATTGACTTTCACCTTGTTGATAGGAGGTGGATTCCATTTCTGCATCATCTTCTCTTTTGAGCTTGCTTGGCCCCCCTTATCTTGAACTTGCACTACTTGATAAACATCCATGATTGCTTTGGCCTTGGACATTGAAACTACTAGGTCTGGATTTTTCCCTTCGAAGAGGAATTTATTCCTTGCATGCCACGTAATCCACCAAATAGTCATTATATAGTCCATCTCAGCTTTGCTCCAAATACTCATTAACTTGTGTATACTGCTCAACATATCTCCCCTCATTATTTTTTAACTTCAAACTCCAATTGCTTGCATTTCCAAATTTTTCTAGCCACTTTGCATTCCATAAGGGCATGGAAGACATCTTCACTACCGGCTTTGCAGATTTGACATATTGGATCTTGCAGAATTTTCCTTCTCCAAAGGTTTTCGCTCTCCATACAAAAATCTTGATTTTCTCTGGCAAGTTAAGTCTCCATATGTTGTGCCAACCCTGAGAAGCACCTAAGGATCCTGCTGAAAGCTCTGAAAATTTAGTATGAGTGCTAGCTGATAGCCACTCTTTACTGAGTACACACCTTTTTTATCATAATGCCATATCACTTCATCTTCTTGGGGAGTTTTTGGAAGTGGGATCATTTTTATGATTTCAGCATCCTCTTTCGCAAAGCTTTGGTTGATCAGACTTTCATTCCACTGTTGGTTTGGCCCTATAAGCTCTGCTACTTTAGCTTCCGCAGGCAGGGAAGGCATAAAGATTGGCTTGAAGGTTGTTGTTCTAGGAATCCAATTACTTGATTGGATTTGAATTTTCTCACCATTTCCTACCCTCCATCTTGTTCCTTTTTGCCTCTCCCACAAAATACTCCTCCAAATGAAGGATGGATTTGATCCTACTTTGGCTTTCAAAAAATCTGTTTGCTTGAAGTATCTGGCTTTCAGCACCTTAGCTACAAAAGAATCAGGATTTTGGAGAATCCTCCACCCTTGTTTAGCAACTAAAGTTTGATTAAAACTTGACATATCCCTAAACACCAACCCCACTATAATTTTGGCATAGCTCAATTTCTCCCACTTTTCCAATGGGATTCCCTTCTTATCTTATTTCGACCCCCACCAAAATCTCGCAATTGCTTTCTGAATGTCATTGCATAATCTTATAGGGATCTTGAACACACTCATGGCATAAGTAGGTACAGCTTGAGCTACTGCCTTGATGAGGATCGCCTTGCCTCCACTAAAAAACAATCTGTGTTGCCAGTTGGACATTTTACTCAAAACTTTCAGCTTTACATCATTGAAGAAACTAGTTCTCTGCCTGCCCACCATTGAAAGCAGCCCCAAGTATTTTTCATGCCTCGATACAACATGAAGCTGAAAAATACTCTTTATTGCTGCTTTCTGGCCTTCTGGAATTTTGCCACTAAAAATCATGGATGATTTCTCATAATTGAAAACTTGTCCAGAGGCTAGAGCATAACAATCAAACAACCTCTTCAGCTGCTTACACTCCTCAACAGAGGCCTTCGTGAAGATCAAGCTATCATCCGCAAACACGAGATGAGAAATTGTGATATTTCTATCAAATCTTATGTCATGGATTAGATTTTGCCTCTCTACCTGTAGCAGCAAGTTAGAAAAGATTTTTGCACACAATAAAAACAAATAGGGGGCTAATGGACACCCTTGCCTTAATCCCCTTTGAAGGTGTATTAGACCTTTAGCAGCTCCATTGACAATGACAGAAAAAGAAGGGGTGGTTATACAATTCATGACCAAATCTATCCATTTGTTGGAAAAGCCTAATCTCTCCATAACAAGCTTCAAGAAGGACCACTTGACCCTATCATAAGCTTTGCTTATGTCTAGCTTTAAAGCCACTAAATCATTATTTTTCCCCTTGCTATGCCTAATTTTATGTAAGCATTCATAACCGATAATGATATTATCCGTTATTAGCCTATTTGGAACAAAGGCGCTCTGCATTGGGGATACAATTTGATGAAGAAACTGTTTCAATCTATTGGTAATGGCTTTAGCAACTAATCTATATATTACATTGCAAAGACTAATGGGTCTGTATTCAGAGACTTTTCTAGGCTTATCTTTTTTAGGAATAAGAACAATGTATGTATGGTTCAGAGGAGCTATGGTACCTTGTTGGTTTAATACATAGAGACATGTTGCAATCACTCATTCTTTGACATTTTTCCAACGCTTTTGGAAGAAAACAGCCTGCAAACCGTCAGGTCCTGAAGCTTTTGTTGGGCACATTTGGTTGAGAGCTGCTTCAATATCATCTGCTGTAAAAGGCTGTTCCAAGAGCATATTCATTTCTGAATTTACTTTCAGAGTCACACCTTGTAAGGCTTCATTAATCTGATCCATACTGGGGCTGGAGAAGGTGAACAGATCCTGAAAATATTCATAGAATCTATTTTCAACATCTTCTGTCTTCGAGCCAATTCCCAGCATTGTGTTCCACTCCTTTAATTCTATTTTTTCTTCTCCTTGATGAGGCTTTGGCATGAAAGAATTTTATATTCTTGTCCCCTTCTTTTAACCAATCAGCCCTTGATCTCTGCTTCCAGTACACCTCTTCTTCTATCAGAATACTTTGAATTTGCTTTTCAATGCTCCTGATTTCATTGCCTCTAATATATTGGTCATGATGCTCATTTGCCTTCTTTAGGTCCCCCATTAATTTCTTCAATTTTTTGTCTCTACCTCCAAACTCTTTTTTGCTCCATAAAACCAAATGAGCCAATGACTTTTCGGCTATGGATTTGAACATGTTGACAGGGTTTTCTTCATTGCTGGTGAACCATTGGAGCCACTCCTCTTTCACTATATTCTTGCATGCTTCATATGAACTCCACATATCTTCATAATAAGTTCTACTAAAGGACCATTTCTCATAAACTAAGCTTCTCTGCCTCTCCTGAATCTCCATCATTACTGGACGGTGGTCAGATTCCCAGTGGACTAAGTTGGTAGCAAGATCATCGTGAAACTCAGCTCTCCATTCTTAATTACAAAGGAATCTGTCTAACTTCTCCTCTATGAGATGTGGCCCATATTGTCTATTCGACCATGTTAAAGGATAACCTCTACTTCCCAAGTCAAAAAAGTTACAATCTCTAACAGCATCTCTAAACTCTCCAATTGCCTCTACACTTCTATCAAGCCCTCCAATTTTCTCATTTAAATTCAAAATCCCGTTAAAATCTCCAAAGCAAAGCCATGGAAGTGAAGACAGCCTTGCCAACCTTTGAAGAAGAGTCTAAGTATGTTTCTTTTGATTGGTTTTAGGATGCCCATATATTCATGTACCCCTCCAAATCTTCCCCTGGGCAGTCTGCACTTGGAAATCAATATTATGCTTGCTGTAAGATTTGATTTGAACTGTCGTGTCTGCATTCCACAAAATAGCTAGTCCTCCACTCTTTCCCTCTCGATCCACTGCAAAGACATTATCTACAGCTAGCTGTCTACAAACTTCTTTAACCTGTCCTGCCTTTAATTTGGTTTCACATAGGAAAGAAATTGAGGTTGGTGCAGGTGAAGAATTTTCTTGATGGCTAGACGCGTCCAGGAGTTCCTTAAACCCCGAACGTTCCAGCTTATGATTTTCATGACTTCCGGCGAGGCTGTCCACCAGCCTCCGCCGATAACATCTCCATTGCCCTTTCTTCATCATGCAGCACCAATTGTGTTTGTTCTTCCCACACCAGCTTGAGCTTAGTTAATGGAGAGGATATCTGAATTTGATTTGCTAGCGATACAACGGGGCCTCCCATTCGTAATTTTTTGCTATCTGGGCTTGGGCTTGTGTGTTCCCTCTTGCTTCTCCTCATAAGTGTAGACCCAGTTGCGTACGTTCCCATTATTGCCCTTCCCCTAGCTTGAAATTTCCATTTACGTCCTTTGACCCTCGTGTTTTTGTTTGTCATCATTTCCCCGGCCATCATACTCATTTGTGGTTGGCCCACTGCATTTTGTTGGCCCATTTCATTTGCCCCTTCTACACAACCCATCGAGCCCGCATTACCTATTTCAATTATCATTTCATTTTTTCGCTCTTTCTATTTTGTTTTTCCCTCCATAGTGCTCTCTTCTCTATGCATCTGCTGCCCCTCTGATTCAACCGCTTTCTTGTTGCAGTTACTCTCCTGCAACCTATCTCCCTCCCTTTCCTTAATTAATGATCGCACACTTACTTCTTCCACCTGGCTGCTTTTCATTGGTTTTTCGTTATTCCCCATATTGGTTTGGGTTGGCCTAGATCCTCCTTCCTCAACCAATTTAGCCTGACCCGAATTCTTTCCATTCTGTTCTTGCTGCTCATGGCTTCCTGGTATTGTGCTGGATAATCTTCTATCACCGTTCCATCGTTCTTTGTCCCGAACCTGCCTATCTCTTTCCACCCTTGATTGTGCTCTGATTCATACTCCATACGTTAATTCACCTTTTGATTGACCTTTGTATTCAAAACATTCTCTGTATGGATGCCCAATTAATCCACAACAACAACAGAACTCTGGCAGTTTTTCATAAGCTATTCATAATGACATCATTCCTCCATCTTCTAATTTAAGCAGCCCCTTTTTGGCAATGGTTGTGTAACATCCACCATTATTCTGACTCGAGCAAAGGAGCCAATACATTTCCCTATTTCGTCTGTTTCTACTTCCTGAACTTCCCCAATTCTCCCTCCGATCTCTTGAATTATCTCTTTGTTCATGCACATAATAGGCATGTTGTGAATTTGGACCCAAAAGGTGGCGTGGGTAAAATCTTGCCTTTTAACATCACCAACCCCCTTCGGTTCCGTTATTACTAGAAGCGACCGGTCAAAATGCCATGGACCCCCATACAAAGCTCTCTTTTTTTTCACATTCCGATGCAAACTTGAAGATGAAGATATTGTCCCCCAAACTCTCCACTTTTATTTCTTTAGTGGTTCTCCAGGCTTGCTGCATAGCCGCTCTTAGTCCTTCACGGGGCACACTATGTGTCTGTAGGATTTTCCCCACAAGGCAGTGCGCTACAATTTTTTCTCCTTTCACTTTCATCCTCCTTCCAAAGCTAATCATGTTATCGTCTTCTGATTGTAGAGTTATGGCTTCACACTTGCGTATAAGTTCCTCAGCGTCCATCATTTTCCTTTTTAAAACCACAAACTGGTATAATAATTAAGCTTTTCAATTTCTCACCAACCTCATTTCTTCCATACAATCACCCCTTATGACTATATCCTACTTTAACTCTTCCTTTTTGACTCTTGGAAAGCATCTCAAAACCAAACAACCACACCCAACCTGTGGGTGACTATCCTAGATCCAAACAAGATCCCTGAATGCTTCCAATCTGGATTCCCTTTCAAGAGAGAGAGAGCCCATAGAAAGAGTTTACTTCTCTTTTGCTTCTTAAGTTGCGAGGATTGAAAGAAATTTCGGTTTAGTTTGTATTATTCGATAGATGGAATAGAATATCTTTGCTTTGTTCAGGAAAAAAGAAAAAGAAGTAATAATAATTTGATTGTTATAACAAGAAGACATTGATATTTCCACCAACCAAAATACACATTCAAAGCATTATCTTCGTTTTTACCTTGTAGTCAGAGCACTAAAATATATATATATTTTAACCTGAGAGGTAAATATTTCAGTAACCAAAACGTCAGAAGATTACAAATGATGTCATAGGAAAAATCCTCACCCCAAACAATAGGGTACTTAAGGCAACCTTGATTGACTTATGAGCAGATACATATCACAGGCTCTGGGCCTAAACTGAATCTGAAAAGGATTCGCATCTGTAATAGAAAATTTCCATGGAACTGCTTGCTTTTCCTTGCAGCATATTACAGGAGGCCGCGACCAAGAATCCCTGGCATTTGATGGCTTTAGCTTCGGCAACTTCAAAAGGGTTAATTTCAATTCTCCCACCGTGGATTGACTATTTCAAATCACTCTCCTTACTTTTAAAATTATTAATTTACTGTCATTTTTGTTAAGGAGATAAAAGAATTTTCATTAGCCCATGCCTATTTTTCCCTATCTTTTGAATAAAAGTGGAGTAACCTGAAATTTTCAAATGTAAAGAGGTAATTTAAAAATAATCAATTCATAAGGAGAGTAATTCAAAACTTACCCCTTTCAGAATTCAAATTGAATCTTATTGTTTAATTTGATGATATGTAGTAGGATGGCTTTTTTTTTTTCCTATTATACTTAGTGGCATAGCTAGGAACTTATTTTAACCGAAGCTAAATCAAAATTATGCTTTAATGAATGCTTTATTACAGATGATGATGATGATGATGATAATAAAACCTAAATTGATATTTAGCCCCTTATCTCTCTCTACATTTTCAACAGTTAGTCAACTTAAGAAATTTTCTTGAAAACTGGTCAATCTTGACGGTTCAATAAATGTTTTGTTATTTATATAGAGAATTTTTAAAGGAGTAACTTGAACATTGTTTATTTTTTTTAGAGCTTCTGAAATTTTTTTTTTTTAAGTACCAATATGAACATAGTGATTATCAGAAATTTTCTAAAGATTAAGGTCCTATTTGGGACGATGTGCTATAACTTTTAAGCTATAGTTGTCGTGAAAAAAAAAATTTGTGACTATAAAACAAAAGTTAATAGTATATAATAAATATAACTTTTAAATAATAATTTTAACAAAATTATTAAAGATATAATATATTTTTATCATATAAGTGAAAAATCATATCAATATAGCTTTCAAATCATAAAAACTAGTTAGTATTTACCAAACACTTAAGTACTGTACCTTTTAAATTACAACTGCCCAATGTCAATCCCAAACATGACCTAAAATAATATATTTTTTAAGGGTAAGGATATTTTCACCCCACTTCTAAAAAATATTTACGACAAGTTCATATTATTTTTTAAAAATAAAAATTAACAAAAAAAATTTCACAGTTAACAAATTAAATCCTTCTCATAATTTTTTTTCTTACTTGAGTTTCTTTGACTATCTTTGACCATTCAAGTTACTTTAACATAAATTTGATTATTTTATCCTTATGAAATAAAAAATAAAATAAACAAATTGCCCCAATAAGTATGTGTTATTGTATCTAATAGTTTAGGTATTTAATTTTGTGAGTCGTAATCTAATCTTTTTTAAAAATGAAATCTAATAATCTTTAATACTCTACATGTAAATTATACAAATATGGCAATCCGATTACTTACATGAGTATTGTACTATAAAGACATTATGTTATTCAATAAGGATTAATAGTCATACTAATAAAATTGTATTGACACATCATTAATAAATAATGAATTTTGTATAAAAATTAAGAATATATTAAAGTTCAACTGTAGTTTTAGTACTTTTACCTTATAAGGGTATAACAATCAACATATGCTTAGGCTAAAGCAATCTCGTAGTCGACTATTGTTAGATATCGAAATCACCAAAAAAAAAAAAGATTGAATTAATCATTTCTCTAAAATTCTTCTTTAGGTAAAAATTATGTGAACTTTTGTAATTATTTTTAAGAATTGGAATGGAGTAACAAAAATGTGGGTTAGAAATATCACCACCATATTTAAATTTATATGAGCGTCAAAGAAAATTTTCGGGGGCTTGTGTAACCGTCTCAGTCTCACCCTGTGCTAGTACAAAAAAATCCCTACAAATTTCGTTGTTCATGTACCGCAACATCTTCATTCAATTTGAATAAAACCATTTGGAGCAAAATAACTTAATTTTTAAATATTTTACTAGGGATTATTATTCCAATAATATAACAATCACCTTTGTTTTTCACAAAAGTATTATTTTTTATTTACTACTTAAGTTATTGTGAAATAAAAAATAGCTGCAACAAGTACTGCACCCTAACATCACAATTCATATCTTACGTTTATGTGAATTTATGAATAAAAAAGAAAAATAAATGATATCTAAACAAAATGCTGATAGCAATATCAGTACACTCAATCGGATTATATTACTAATTGAAAAATAATCTATTAACACGATAATATCGACTGGATGTATCCTTATTTCTGTAAGCACTTTGTCAGCCCTTAGTTTCCTTATAATTTATCTTATGAATAAGATATCTTCTACATGTACAATTAAGAAATGGTGGGGACCTATCTCGTTCATATTAAAATTATTAATTAAGATGTATAAGGTAAATGAGTTTGATGAATTTCACTGGTATCAATGCCGTGATAGACATAAATATTATAAATTACACATAAAATTAGTAAATGTAAAGTAAAATTAGTAAATTTATACAAGATTATTAATTATTTAAGAAATTAACATTGTTTCTATAGAGTTTTAGTGAAAATTTTATAAAAAATATTTTCATAGTGAGATTTTATTTTCATACGAGCTATAAACATTATAATAAGGTTTTATTTTACAACTGTGAACTTTTTTTTAATAGTAATTCTTATATTAATTTACTCATTTTAGTTTTTATTCATAATTTTTTGGTATAATCTATAAAATTTATGTTTTATTTTACATTTAATGTTGATCTATTTATTTTATGTTATATTTGTAAATTTTTATTTTAGTTACCAATAAATATAAGATTTTTTAATTCTTTAATAGTAAAATAGTAGAGTACACCTATTTATTATTTCACAGTAACTTAATAGATAAAAAAAAATAGACTATTAATGATGTTACATGTCACATTCACTTGATATGGATTAAAAATAACAAGATATCTTGTAGTCTCGTATTCCATTTAATTATTACAAATTAGGTCACGATATGACAATAGTGATCACATTCCAAGATAATTGTATGGTGTCACTTGTTACAGCAGTTCAATTTTACTGTTGTGTTGTACAGTTGGTTAGTCCATACTTGTGAAAATCAACAGGAAAAAATCACAAAATGTGTGGCACAAAAAAGGTCAAAATAATTGAAATAGATCCACTTAATAATTGTCTCCCATCCAAACATTTAACAAAACAAGCCAGCAAGTGTACATGCGTGCAATCATTGTGGGATGACCTAGCTGAAAAGATTGCTTATGGAGAAATCAGAAATTCCATATCTAGAGAGATTGCTAGGTCTTTAATTTGTGTACCATTAAGAGCTAAATTATTTTATTAATCAAATCAAGTAAATATATAATAAATAAATAATAACAACAGTAATAATATTTCTCATGTTTCCTTTAATGGTTCAAGCTCTATTGAAAATTAGGTCTGCTGATTAAATATAAAGCATGCGCAAGTTTTAGTGCCCAATTAAAAATTATTCATTACTATAATTTTTAATTAGTTTTTGTCTGATCATCCAAGCTCCAAGCCCTGGCACACATACGAGAGTATATATGGCCCGAATGGCTTCTTTTTTCAGCTGACCCAAAGAAAAAAAAAGGGACAAGAAAAGGAACTTAAAGCTAGTACTAATTAAATAACAAAGTTAGTAAATTAGCTTTTGTGGTGACAAATTAACGAAAAGACAATCTGATCAATTAGGTTACGGTTCTTGATTTTAGTGGTTAATGATGCCATGCCGGACCAACGAATGTCACAAATCATAATCACCATAAATTAGCTTTACAATATCACCATTATTTAAATGTGAGAATGAGACACAGCCTATCGTCATATAAAATAAAAATATTGATTGTAGACTCCTAGAGCTATAGGCTTGCTAATGAACAGATTTTAGTGTCATTAACACCTGTATTATATGAATTCAAAAAAAAAAAACACCTGTATTATATTATCGCACATAGAGTCCAAATTGAAAGTGAAAATATAAAATACTAACAAGTAGATTTCTTTTTCCCAATTTTAGCCGAATTGGTGATTCAATTCCCTTCCCACTTATGAAGTTATGTGACTGAATTTTAAATTTCAAACTTCTTATTTCTATTCAAAAAATTTTACTAATGGAATTAGATGACACTCGCTATATATATATATATATATATATATATTACATTAAGAATTATTTTCAATATTACATTAGGTAGTACAATATAAATTTGATAATTGCAACATAAACTTTGCGAGAACCAGAAGCCTAACACAATGCCTACTTGGACC
Source organism: Murraya paniculata (assembly GCA_030449075.1). NCBI lineage: Eukaryota > Viridiplantae > Streptophyta > Magnoliopsida > Sapindales > Rutaceae > Murraya > Murraya paniculata. The sequence goes on from JAEVFN010000048.1 coordinate 484,188, forward strand.
TACTTAAATGTGTTAAAGTGAAGTCCATCTTAAAAATTCGCTCTGAAATAAATGGACTTGATGCATCAAAATTGATTCGCATCAATTTGAAAATTTTTTTCGACACATATTTAAATTGACTCAAGTCCTCAACTTCAGGAATTATGGGAAGAAGTATTTATCGCTTGACCCAAAAACGATTTGCTAAAACACTAAGGTAGTTTTTTTTTTTTTTTTAATCTAAAATCTGAATAGAACTGCATTTTTTTGAATATAAATATGCTTGAATATAAATGACTAAATGACATTTTTTTTAATATTTGAATATAAGTGGCTACTTATTTATTTTTATTAAAAAATCTTAAACATAATTATTTGATATTTATATCCTTATAAATCAAACCCAAAAAAAGGATTAAATTTTATAGTTTATAAAATAAGTATATTTAATAAAGATATTTTTGAAATATAAAATTTACTTCTCATTCAACCTTTTTTCATTTAGATAAAAATCACAAAGTTTGCTTATTCTATTTAGATATAAATATTTAAAAATCATACATAAGTTACAAAAAATAAATAAATAAAATTTAAAAAATATGAAATTAAAAAATTTTAGATTTCATACGTATAACAAATAAGTTTTAAGTGAAAGATTATGTTCTTGTGGTAAAACCATGAGAATAGCGTAACCAAGTGAAATTTAGACTTTTTGGTGGAGCTCAAATAAATAAATTTAAAAAATTATGAAATTAAAAAAATTTTAGATTTTAGACATTTAACAAATAAGTTTTAGGTGAAGCTTTATGTGGCTGTGGTAAAAACACGAGAATAACCTAATCAAATGAAAATTTAAACTTTTTGTTGGAGCTCAAATGGTGGACCAATGAATTTAAAGATATATGCATGCGTTGTAAACATGGATCAAAATAGGTCACTGTCTGCCTCAAATGAAATTGATGATGCATATATCATGATGATCTGCAGGATTGTTCGACCAAATGGATATTCCAATTAATTTGGTAACGACGTTGATGTTTTTAGAAAATGAGTGGGTTCTGACTAGTGGACGCAGACTTTTGATTAGTAAAGATTAAATTTTGAGAAGAGAAAACAATTAGAGACATGTCTGAAGATGATAAGCAATTCGTTTAGCATAAAAATGAACGTGACTTTTGAGCGCTGAAAATGGTACATTTAATTAGTGCATGCATGCGTCACAAAATCCATTTAGGAAGAATTCATGTCACTGTTGATAAGTAAGTGCATGGGCACAATTAATACGAGCATGCGCGTTTCAATCATCTTCACTATTCACAATTTAATCACTGAGTCAGAGAGGAGTAATAAGACTTGCTCTTAAAATATACAAAAAAAAAAACTAAATAAAATAATAAATATGATTAATGCATGTATAAGAAGACTCAAAAAAATTCAAAAATTCTAACAATCAACAAAGAAAGAAAGAAGATATGATGCTCAAGTTTGGGGGTTCGGATTTAATTTATAAAATTTGGATTCAAACTATAATAAAACGTGTACAGTGCTGTGAAAAACTCTCTAGCATTGTACACAACTCTTGTCGTAGTGTAAATCTTAATTGTATAAAACAATGAACCTTGTTTACGACCTTGTAAAATACATTTTTCATGCATCTAAAAATCTATTTGTAACATTGTAAATATGATCCCAGACTTACAAGGTTAAATTTTTCATGCATATCAATGTATAATAATACTAATAATAATAATAATAATAATATCCTCATTTTAACAACGTGACGATGTCACTAACAAACAAATAAATATAGATTTCAATATATCAACAAATAACAAATATGGTCTCTAATATATTAATATATATATATATATATATATATATATATATATATATATTTTAGTGACATCATCATTTTAACAAAGTGTGTATATCCTCGTTAGAGAATAAATATGTATATTTTTTAAAATTATCCAATCATAGATTCCTAACTATATTAAAATTAAGAATGAACTAAAAGACAAAAAAATATATATACTGTAATATAATGCATTTATCCTTAAAAACTTACTATATATATATATATATATATATATATAAAGAGAGAGAGAGAGAGAGAGAGAGAGAGAGTGTGTGTGTGTCCTCTCATACGGACAGTTTATTAAGTTATGTAATTTAATAGAGTTAGTGCGAACACATTATATATATATATATATATATATATATATATATATATATATATATATATATATATATATATATATATATATATATATATATATATATATATATATATATATATATATAGGCGGACCTAGTGCCCAAGAGAGGCATGAGCCCCTCTGAATCATTATTATTATTTTTTAAATATACAACAAACTTCTTCTGAACGAATTAAATAAAAAGAATTTATGCATATTTTTTATATAATAAAATACTTGTAATTTAGTGGTAAAATTATTTTTTAGTGATTTTGGAGACTTGGTTCAAATCCCTATATATATATTTGTTTCTTTAGATATTTGGTTCTCAGAAACTCAAATTCTTTTTTTTTCAATTAAAATTTAAAAAATAATAGTAATAAATTATTAATTTTAAATGTTAAACCTCAATGTAAACATTAAAAAAAATAAGTACACCAAATTAAATTAAAATTTTTTGAACCAATCCCCTCTAATTTAAGTGTGCTGATCCGCCACTGTATATAGTCATTCTCTCATATAAACACTTTTTATTAAATCATGTAGTTTTCATAGAGGTAGTGCAAAGATACTATTAAAATATATAGTTTTATAGTGAATTGAACACTGACTTTATTAAATTATATGACTTAATAACGTGTCTATCTTAAAAAAAATTGAGAACACTCGTACCTAAGTATGTATATGTATGTATGTGTGTGTAGTGTGTGTGTATAATCATTCTCTAGAGAGTGCATTCTCACTTTGTTAAAGGGAGAATGCCAGTAAAACATAAAAAATAAAAATTTCAATATACTAACAAAAAAAAAATACAGTCTCTAATGTATTGAAATTTATGTTTTCTAATATTTTACTAAAATTTTCAATTTAATAAAATAAACATGTTATATATATATATATATATGTGTGTGTGTGTGTACGCGCGCGCGCGGTGCGCGTGTGTTATTTAACCTGATTTGAAGAGGTGTTATATTATTTAACCTTTGCCATAAAGACTGTCTAACAACCAAGACCAGAAGCTGCCAGAAGAAGTGACATGATGGGAAGCCATATTGGGACTTTGAGGAGAAGCGGGAGGAGAATTCAATGGAGGAATAGAACGCTGAAAAGCAAAATTTGAGACACCAACTTTGAAAAGATTTTGATGGGTTCAAAGCGGTGCTAGCTGTGTCCCACATTTTGAATAAAATTTTTCTTTAGCTCTTTATTTTTTTCCCTTGCAAATATTATTGCTCCTTTTTGTGGAAAAATTGTGGGTGATGTGTAATGTGATGCTTAACAGTTGTCTTCCTTGTAATAATAAGATAAATTAACTTTAATATATATTTTTATATATCAATACAACTATGCTTAACAGTTGTATTCCTTGTAATAATAAGATAAATTAACTTTAATATATATTTTTATATATCAATACAACTTTGCGCATGAAAGGTATCTGAAAATGGGGGAAAATTCTTGGAATTTAATGCAACGAGGGAAAACATGATGAAAATGGAATACGAATAAACAACTCAATCAATGGTCTCAAATTATGAGCTGTGTAGATTTCACAACAATTAACATTGATCGAGTACAGATGTAATATATCATCAAAATGACTAAGACAAAAAGAGCAGCATGTATTCAAATCCAGTTGATGTAGACAAAATCAAAATCAACATCAATGGTGTGTATATATGATATATGCTTTATTTTTTGTAAGTTAACTGGAGCACTATATTTGGTGTGTTAGTTAGGAAGTTTTGCAATATATTAAATGAAGTATATGCACCTATAACCCACATGAAAGGACTCCATACCTAAGAATGATTATAGTAATATTAGGTATCTCAGTTTGAGCAATTAGGTATCTCAGTGGTAGCATAATGAATGATATACATGTGGAACCTATATGAAACGTCTTCATAACCTGACTATTAACTATCACATTAATTATTAAAATTTATCATGGAGGGGTGGAATTATGGGAGATTGTTAGTATTTTTTTTACTAAAATCAATATATATCACTTAATCCCTACGATTTTCATAATACTCTGTAGTCTCATAGTACCATAATTTTATAGTATTACTCTTATTTTTAAATAAGACAGAGACAATAACAGAGACAATAATTAATAGAACAAATTTTTGGAATCAGCATAAATCATAAAGGAACTTATGCAAGAATACATATTGAGGCTAATGGAAATTGATCTATGGCAGTGATAACCAGAGTTTTATATTTTTTTCGTTTAATTATTTTGGTAAAGAAAGAAAACGCGGGTCTAGCAAGAGTTTGATTTGGGATAAAGAATTAATCAAAATTAAATGTTATTTTACAGTCATTCGCTTTGATTTTTTGAACAGTCAATATACTTATAATTATGCCTTATATATTCTGATGGAAAGAAAAAAGGTTTATGGAAAAAAAACATAAGCTAAAAATCAAAAGAAGATTAGAATCAATTAAAATTACATTAAAAAATTAGTATAACGATGGCCAGAAAAGTAAATGATCAAACACCTAAAATGGTATAGAAACTTCTTCAGTAATGCACTGCTTTGTGCAGTTGTATTGATGTTTGACTGAAATTAAATTAAATTTCTATAATGGCATTATTTAGAGGGAGGATGTGATACTTTTATCTGGGTTAGAGTTAATCTCTACCACTTATTGGATTCTTATTAAAATTTTAATATTCTGTTCGTTCAAGTTAAAATAATAATATAAAAAACACATTGGTCAAGGATAATTGTGATTTTTTTTATTAAAAAATTATTATCCGAGACCTCTACAAATCAAAATTAGTTAAAATTTATTCATTAAAATGTGAGTGATATTTACCCCTGAAAAAAATGAGTTTTAATATGACAGTGAAATAGGTGGGGATCTTTTCACCCCATTAATTATGTAAATCCACCTCACTATTAGAAAATAATTAGAATAAGTTCACATTGTTTTTAAAATATATAAATCAACCAAAAATTTAGATAATTAATCAATTAAATCATTCTTATTCGCTTTTATACTTAGGTATCTTTGACTATCGAGGTTACTTTACGATTAATATAAAATAACTAAATTGTCCTAAGAAACATAAGTTCTTGTACTTAATAGTTTAGGTATTTAATTTTATTTGATTAAATTTCCAAACTTCTTGTGAATTTTTTTTTAAAAAATAATGTGAATGTATTGTAATTATATCTTGGAAATGTGGTGAGTTTACAAAAATTGTTTGGTAAATATATTACCATACCAGTGAAATAGACATTATAAATTGACTAATAAAGATAATTTCTAAAAAGGATTAAAGTGTTATTCTTCATGTGATCAATGCTCCTATTTGTAAGAAAAAATTATGGCACATTTCCATTTTTTAAATAAGTTTATTCATACATATGTGTAACTGAAAATATGTAGCCAAGGCAGATAGATTTTTAAATTCGTCATAAATAGTATGCGTATTTTAAAAAAATAAAAAAAATTAGGTTCACGTCATCAAAATTACTATTCACAACTGTTGCATGCTAATAAAATATAGAAGTTTTCCCTGAAACTGAAATATGATGTTTCAGTCACACACTCTTGGGTGTGAATGTGTGATACATCAAATATTAGGGAAGAAAGCAAAAGTAATTATCAATAGCCAACCCTAACTATTAGGGGATCCTTATTCTTTATGAGGCAATTTTCTTTATCCACCAATATAATTACGATATATTCTACTAATTTTTAGATTCCATCCCAATTGTAGGAGAAAGTCTTCCCTGCTATTAAAGGATTGCTCATTATATATTCACTACTTACTAATTTAAGTCTTCCTGCTATAAAGGATTGCTCATTATATATTCACTACTTACTCATTATCTATTCCAACCCAAGTATTATTTTCTCTTGTGAAAATTTCATAAGTAATTTGAAATTAATGATTACAAACGAATGGAAACAAATTAATTAAGCTCTTTCTTTAATTTGTAACTTAATTAATTAATAACCAAAAGTGAGTTCCCACCTTGAAATTTTTGAGATGGTCACAATTAATAAGCTCGCTTAAGTATGTATATATTATGGTTCAGATTAACGAGTTGCTGTCAGCATTCAGGGAAAATAATCTCAAAGTGAAAAAAGAAAAAAAATAAATTTAAAACATTTGTCGTTTCTATGAGAGCTTGCCTATCTTATTCGTACTCTCTCTATGAGTACCTTTTTTTTTTTCAAAAAAATTGTAAAAATAATTAAATGGACATTCGATACCAAATCTATGGTGGGTTTTGTAATTTGTAATGGAATAATCACAGACAAAATGCTTTGGTGATACATAACGGGAAAGAAAAAAGAAGGTTATAATTGAGCAAATAATTAAGATGTGTGCAAGAATGTCTTAGCAACTTGAGTAATAAGACGTTAAAGAAGTCAATTATTTGCACATAATTCAACATTCGGTATCGCTTTAGTAGCTAGAGATAACATCAATCAATATGCCATTGTTGCCAAAAGAGAGGGGGAGGGGGGGGGGGGGGCGGGCGAAAGTAGATATTATATTATGTAACTTAATCCTTGTTTCATCAACACAAAAAAATCAATCGACATTCATAACTATGGAATCGTGTCCTTGTATAATAATGGAGGAGCAAAGTAAAGATGTTAGATGCAAATAAGAACATGTGACTAATCATTCGTATCTTTATTCCAAATGTAAGAGCATGACCAGTTGTTACTAGAATCATCCTTTTATTCATTTGTGATGCTATATGTGTATAACTTTGGAATTTTTTCCATGTAGACTAGTAGAATAATATCAGATAAGGTATCTTACATCAGTTGATAATAACGCCTCGATTAAGAATACACTTGAGGTCATTTTTAACTCTTGAATTAACTTTTAAGTATTGGTTATGCCAATAAATTTTTTTAACTTCTTGATGTGCCCTTTAACACTAATAAACTTATTACAACTCTCAATTGTCGGCATCTATTTAATTTCTGTTGCAGATTTCACCCATTAATTTGCATTTTAAAACTTGTAGAACAACAAAATTTATTTTACCCATTAATTTACATTTTAAAATATGTAGAACAATAGATTTTTCTCATTCACGTTTCAAAACGTATAGAACAACGAACTTGATAACTTATATCACAAACAAATTATATATATGTTACAATTCCCACGTATCCGTATTCACGTATTTTGAATTATAGAATTTATATATTCGCATTTTAAAAAGTGTAGAACAAACGAACTTGTTTAACTTGCTCGACGGAAAAAAAGTTTTTGTGATGGCTGAATGAGATCGAAACAAATGTTATGCTGTTGCAAATGTAGCAACTGTAATATTTATACAAAGAGGAGTAACGGCAAAAGTTGCTCGAAAACAGTTTAAGATAAGAGAGAGACGCCCAAGCACTAAAGTGGATTTTAAGCCTTGCACAAAGCCAAATTAATTAACGACTTAATTAAAACAAAAATATTGTGCATAAATATGTTAATTTAATTTGGAAGATTTGGCAAATTAAGGTGGGGCCTTCCCATCTCTATCATGCTTGTAATTAATCTCCACCGTCCATATCACCCTGCCATCCTCTATATATTCACTCTGTGGCCCTTCTCTTTCTTGTCATCACCAGCTTCTTGAAACCTTCTTGCTCTTTGCCTGTTTAATAATCATTCACTCCAAAAAAATTCTCCCAAATGGACTGCCTAGAGATTTGTAAGGAGGTTAGTTTCTTTGTTCTCTCATATGCCCTTTTGTCTCCACAATTTAATTTTCTTTTACGTATATAAGCTAAAAAGAAGATTAACAAAATGAGTGTGTTAAAGAGATGATATTCTTTCTCTTCTGTTTCCTACTTCATGCAAAGGGTACATGATAGATTGTGCAATGCTATAATCTTTTTGTATTTGATCATCATGCTAGAATCAACTTACTTGTTTTATTTATTTTCCTCTTTTTCTTTTGGTAAAAAATGTGTATATTTAGGAAAAGTTCAAGGAAGATCAAGAAGAACATACTCTAGATGGATCGGTTGATTACCATGGCCGCCAAGCAATCAGAGCAAAATCTGGAGGATGGGTTGCTGGAATTATCATACTTTGTAAGCTCCATATTACAACTAAATATTCATATATAACAAAAATTCAAAATGGACAAGGAATATTAATTAAACTTTAGCTTGTTTTTCTTTAATGTTATTTCTCTTTCAATTTTTAGAAACATCAATTGTGAGAATATGTATATACACACACTTATTAACGATTTAGTTGGCGACGGTCCTTAACTTATAGTGGGTGACATTATCATGTAACGTTATTTGATTAGTTTCAGATACCCGCTTCAATATCATTTATAACAAATTATAAAATTATATAACTTATCTAAATATTCATTATTTGATGGACATTGGTGCTAATTAGATCATTTTCTTTATATATGCTTCTATCTTGTAAATTCTTACTGCTTGGTCCCAACGCATTACCGAATATATGTGTTTGTACACACACACGTGTGTGTAAGTTATTACATAAAAGAGAGAAAATTTGTGTGTCTACTTTTTTCATTTTTGTCTGGTGTTTTGAGATAAGCTATCGGTTTGATGTTGAGTTTGAGTTGCACATATAGAGGAAAAGGACAAATATTTTTTTTTTTTTCAAAATATACATGAAGAAACGTGTAACACTTGCAACTCAAAACAGAACCAAGTGTTAAGCTCGTGTTGCATGCATGTTCACGTTGTTTCTTTAACCAGCTAACAAAAGGCCACCCACCAGTCATATTAGCATTTAATTAATAATTTTAGTGAGAGATTTATTGACACATAAGTCATACTAACCGATAAAACAAGATAAAGAAAAGAGGGTTACTATCTTTTCGTTTTCATTGTATAAGACGAGTCTAATACGTAATTACTGTCTTGTCAAAGTTGAAAAATGTTAAATGCATAGAATGTTGATTGATTTGAAGACTTGTTTACTGCACATATTTTTTTCTATTTAATTAAAATTTTTTTAACCTAACCATGTTTCTTTGTCAATAACATTGTGTTTTGAACATGATAAGTTAGTTGGCTTGTGTGTGTTATGGTTTGGTGGACACAAATGCATGCGTGTAAACAGTAACTTCTTCTTTGATTGGTTATTTTCTTCTTTATGAGAGAAATTGAGCGGTTATCATTTCATAAAAAAGTCAATTTATATACCCCACAAAGTTTATTAAAAGAAAAGGCTAAGGAGTGATAAGGGATGACCTTTTTGTTTTCAATTTCTGTTAATTAGAATTTTTTGGCCAATGAAAAGAAAGGTTAATTAAAGTTAATTACCCTCACTGGAAGAAGCAACAAAAAGGAGCTTGGTAGGATCATAATAACATCAAATGCATGGCTAAGTTCCGACTGAGGATATATATATATAGGTTAAATTCCTGCTAGCTGTGGCTTTGGTGTCTTTCCTAATTATAAACTTAAATGAGTAGACATCTTGTGTGTGTATACTCTAGTTGAAGAATGTGCACATGCAAACAAAGGGTTTGATCTTGATATTTAGACAGATTCTTACCATGCAATCTGCTGACTTTATGCTTGATTTTACAGAGAAAATGACATATTTCCATCTTTCAAAATTTTTCATACAGTTTAGAACATTGAATGTTTATAGGCTGATTTGAAAGCAACTTTGATATATAATATCTACCATTGCCAATTATATGACTTCTTAACCTAAAGTTGGCTAATGTAAAGCTATCTTTCCAATTTTTTGATCTTTTGAAGATTTCATATCATTTTTTCCCCTGATTGACTGTCCTCCTGCCCTTGGAATTAATTTTGGCTTCTATTTGTTGATCAAATTGACCAGTGAACCAGGGTCTTGCAACCCTAGCATTCTTTGGAGTTGGGGTGAACTTGGTGCTGTTCTTGACAAGGGTTTTGCAACAAAACAATGCTGAAGCTGCTAATAATGTAAGCAAATGGACTGGTACTGTCTACATCTTTTCGCTTGTTGGTGCTTTTCTCAGTGACTCCTACTGGGGACGATTCAAAACTTGTGCCATCTTTCAGGGAATATTTGTCATTGTAAGTCACCTTGTTAACATTCTGCAGAACATAAAATGCTAATTATATATATATATATATGAAATCTTGGCACTTGATGCCTAATTGTTTGTTTGTGTTTGTGTCCATCGAAATAACAGGGGTTAGTTTTGCTATCTCTGTCATCACACCTTTTCTTGATCAGACCAAGAGGTTGCGGCAATGAACTAACTCCATGTGGAACACATTCAAGCTTGGAGATTTGGCTATTTTACCTCTCTATCTACCTTGTTGCTCTAGGAAATGGAGGATACCAGCCTAACATAGCTACATTTGGAGCTGATCAATACGATGAAGAGGACCCAAAAGAAGGACACTCCAAAGTGGCCTTCTTTAGCTACTTTTACTTGGCTTTGAACCTGGGTTCTCTCTTTTCCAACACCATTTTGGGATACTTCGAAGATGAAGGCATGTGGGCACTGGGATTCTGGGCGTCTACAGGCTCCGCCTTTGTGGCACTGGTCCTGTTTCTAGCAGGAACCACTAGGTACAGGCACTTCAAACCCAGCGGCAACCCACTCGCTAGGTTTTGTCAGGTAATTGTTGCTGCAACTAAGAAATGGAGGGTTCAGTTATCTGCGGTAGGAGAGCACTTGTATGTTATAGATGCAAATGATAGCTCCATGAATGGTAATAGAAACATGCTCCACACCCACGGATTCAAGTAAGTAATCAAGCATGATTGTTTACTCCTAGCTTATAATCTATCTGTTGTCTAATATTGCTCATCAAAATTGAACCGTTTGTCAGGTTTTTGGATAGAGCAGCTCATATCTCATCAAGAGATTTAGATGAGCAGACGCAGGGTTGTCCCAATCCCTGGCGCCTCTGCCCTGTCACCCAAGTGGAAGAAGTTAAATGCATACTGAGATTGCTTCCCATTTGGCTCTGCACCATTCTCTATTCAGTGGTCTTTACACAAATGGCTTCTCTTTTTGTTGAGCAAGGTGCTGCAATGAAGACTACAGTCTCCAACTTCAGAATCCCACCTGCAAGCATGTCTAGTTTTGACATTCTAAGTGTGGCAGCTTTCATTCTCCTTTACCGAAGAGTTATTGAACCACTCGCCGGAAGAAAAAGAAAAAAGAATTCCAGAGGCCTTACTGAGCTTCAAAGAATGGGAATTGGGCTTGTTATAGCAATAATAGCTATGCTTGCTGCTGGTATTGTGGAATGCTATAGACTAAAGTATGCCAAGACGGACTGCAAACATTGTGAAGGCGCAAGCTCCTTGAGCATCTTCTGGCAAGTGCCTCAATTTGCCTTGATAGGAGCATCTGAAGTTTTCATGTATGTAGCTCAGTTGGAGTTCTTCAATGCACAAGCACCCGATGGCTTAAAGAGCTTTGGAAGTGCACTCTGCATGACATCAATCTCGCTGGGGAACTATGTAAGTAGCTTGCTTCTTACAATGGTGATGAAGATCTCGACAGAAGATCACATGCCTGGATGGGTACCTGGAAATCTCAACAAGGGTCATCTAGATAGGTTCTACTTCCTCTTAGCCGGCTTAACAACTGTCGATTTGGTTGTTTATATAGCCTGTGCCAAGTGGTATAAATGTATAGAGCTGGAAGCGAAATGTGCAGAAAGTAATCTAGACAACTCTAAGGTCTGATGTACATAAACATCAGCCTAAAACGTTTTAAGCCCTATAGTACGTACTTATATAATAAGAGGGATGGGGAAACCACAAAACTAGGCAGAGAGCTTCAGTTCAAAAGAAAAATGAGCTTCTTAAAACCATTTTTATCTGAAAAGCTCTTCATTAAAATCCGCCACTCCTAACCCAATCCAATTTTTGTGTGAAAGTTGTAGGCCGTGCACGACTGAAAACTGAACAGTGGGTAACTTCTGGTTTAAAGGCCTTTCAGGTCTTTTCACTTTCTATTGTCATTTTTTGTTTCAATTCCTTGCCAAAGTATTAACGTGCCCTTTTTGGCAGTTATAATGTGATATGGACTGAGTTTGAATGTAATGTAATTTTAACTCCTATCTATGAAAGTTGCTCTCTGAAATGTTAATTAAAACACCCCTTTCTTCTCATTAAGTTTCTCCTAACACTCCTTCCTAATCTATTTTGTAACTTACGTGACATTTCTCGCACATGGGCTGTGAATAATATTAAATCTGTAGCAAACAGAGTTCTAACGGTTGTGCTGAGTTATGTTATGTAAATCAGTTAAAAAGAATTTTAATTGGGTCAAGAGTTTTCAAAAATCACTTGTTTTTTCAAGTTACAGCCTAATGACAACCTAATTTTCTCCCCGCCCATGTAAGAGCCTACTAACAACCTAATTTTTCTCTCCGTGGGGATTCAAATTCCCAATTGAACGAGCAGACACCCACCCAAGATAGAGCTTTTGTTCAGCTATTAACAAATTAAAACTATAAAAAGAAAGGCCAAGAGCTGCTGCAGAGAAACTTTTGACACCAAAACCTCGGTTACAGGATGTAAACAATGGACAACTAAATCAATTTGTTGAGTTGGCCAGCCATAAGTACTCTTTGCTCTAAGTCATAGGCAACAAGTTGGAAAGAATTGAAAACAGAAAAACTAAACTGTAACCCACTCGGAAAAAACTACATGAAATGTCATTAAAAACTCAACAAGTATCCCTACAACCAAAAAATGGAATTTCAATCTTATATACAAGAATTTCTTAATATATCAAAAAGATATGACTGAAATGTTTATGGCAAGCCTTGGCAATATCAAATGAATCTTTATCAGTTTACCAGTCTTTTACTTAGAAGAATTCCAATAAATAATTAGAGTCTTGGGCTCTCAAATTCTTTTGGAAAATTATACAGTTGCTAGATTGTTGACAATTAAATGAATATAACACATCAGCTAATCACCAGTACTAAATGCTAACAAAAATGTGTTTTCACAAGTAAGATATCAGCCTTGGACCTTACGAACTTGAATGTGGTGAGTAGATTCTTGACGCCAGATTGGCTGCGCTCCACTCTGGACAAGAGTGACGTATTCTCCCTTTGTAACCAGATTCTTATCCTAAAGCATGAGAACATACAAAAAGGTCAAACCATGTGAAGAGAGAATACAACCGAAGTAAGAAAGATAATTTATTGAGAAGTGGCCAAACCATTAATAACTTGATAGCTCGAGAGAATGTCTCCTCCACGTCATCTGAAAACTGCATATATATGGGCATGACACCTTGATAAAGCGCCAGTCTCTGCTTAATTCTCTCTCTGCCAAAGAAACAAATATTTCATGCCAAAGCTAGAAAAGAGAGTAAGACAGTCTCTAGCTCATTACAGAAAAAATATTAATAAATAAATCCTCAGAGAACAATCACTTGGTGGCCATCGATGAATTAACTTAATAAGCCAAAACCAAGATAGCATGTGGAAGGGTTTTCCTGAACAAAACACGAGTCAATGATGAGATCCTGACTTCACATAAGATAGGACTTGTAAACATGATCATTCTTAATTCATTTTTTCCCCTTTGAAGCAAACATTTGTCTCGTGTCTCTAGACCCAGTCTGCAGAATCATTAATTTAAAATACCACCCTCAGCTATCCCAAAACAAACACTACCAACCATTCAAAAACTTCCTTGATAGGAAAAATTTGTAGCAGAAAATAGCCACATTGTGTAAGAAATTAAATTCAAGTAATTTGAATAGTGTACTTCACACAATACTGTACTAGGGACTCACTGATTTGTGAAGGCAAAGATTGTTGACGAAGGCCGATAATGACTTAAAATTACAGCCATGGATCCTGTTCTTGTGAATACAATTATGGGGGTATTGAGAGTGTTAGCCATAGTTGTTGAATGGAAAGCAAACATATCACCCATGTGGCTCTGCAAAAGGAAGCCCTCAGAGTCATAAGATTATGGAAGGGGAGTGTAGATGGAATTTCTGAGTATTCAGAAATTGCAGTTTGAAAAAAGTTCCTCTTTAAAATACTCAACAGTGTAGCATTAAAAATGCACATCAGATACAAAGTAAAAATGTGGAAAATGAAACCAACTTAGAATGATATAATGAAAATAGGCTTGATTTCAGAATTCAAGGAATCTTACCTTATGAGCACTAAACTGGGTTGGAGGAGTAATGCTAACTGGCAGACTTGACTCAGTCCTCAATGCTACAGTATGCATAACTTTAACAGCTTTCAGCGGAAACCTATAGCCGTTATTATAATAGAATTATTCAAACAATTTTTTTTTAAGTAAGAAGTTAATTAAAAGAAATTGCAAGGAAAGATGAAAGTCATTTCAGGAAAAAGGATAAACATTTAAGATTAGTTCACTCCACAAACTCCATGTTGCATAATTACTGATTAGCAATGATAAAATTAGAGCATTACAACAACATTTACAATAGTGATATCAACTACGAATCTATCCACAAGGCACCACCCTCATGGGTTGCCCCAATACATCTCTGTGCAAATGCATTTTGCTCTATAGTTTATGTAAGAGTCGAATTAACCTATTTTCCCTAGCAGCAACAGCACAAAATATTCCATATATTTAAAATAGCTACTAGAACCATCAGACAAAAAGAACTATTGAATTCAAACCAGTTTCTTTGATATTATTAATGTAGTTCTCAACCACAAAAGTTCAGGTTCTTAGACAAGTTTATATTTCAACTGCATCTCCACCAGAGATATTTGATGTGAACAAATGATTGGAGTTCAATATTATTATGAAAAAGCCAGAAAAAGGGGGTGCAACCCCCATATGAAATATACAAAAGATCACCAAGAAAAAGAGATTAGTGACATTATTATTTTACTCAATACCGGAAACACTTAAAAGACAGACATATCAAATAAATATGCAAAGGTCAACCCCAAAACAAAGTCGCAAAAACAAATAACTGTGTTATAAGCAAATGAAAATTAGATATATGTGTTTATTCTACCAACTTACAGATGAAAAAATTTGCAAATATCAAATTTTCCCAGAAGTGAAAACTCACATTTTGCTAATTTAAAGTTCTGTCAAACTAATATAATCATCCATGAATATAAATGGGTTAATCAAAATCAAATTGAATGCATCAGTCATAAATATATACAGCATCAAAGATTCTTTCAAATGTCCTACGCCTAGGCCTACAACCACTAGGAGAAAATAAAGTTTAAAAAATTATAAAAAAAATAAAGCTCCCCTAAAACTTTTTAATCCTGGATCTTGGATACCACTTTAAAAAAGTTAAGTTTTCCCCGATTAATAAATATAAATAAATTGAAATATAATTTTTGCCTGTTTAAAAGCTATTTGGTTATTCTTGTTGGTAGAACTAAAGAGTTGAACGGCTACCCGAAACTGTATTGGAAATAAAAGTTTCAAGGTCACTGAACATATGCCAATCACTTACTTTCCATGGGCAGTTTCTCCAGAAAGCATGACTGCATCAGCGCCTTCCCGTACTGCGATCGCAATGTCCGAAACTTCTGCCCTTGTTGGTGTAGGATGATCAATCATACTCTCCAGCATGTTTGTTGCCACAATTACGGGTTTTTGCATACTACGACACCTTCTGATGATATCTTCCTGTATGAATGAAGATAGGGCATTCAGTTTCCAAGATAAGTGGGAAAGAACTCTAGTACTGGATTCTAAACATCATTGATTCCATTAGTAAGAAAACCATACATAAATGGCGTTGGTAATTTTACTGACAGACATGCTAGTAAGAAACATATGCAGGCAATAAAACTATCCCAGAGAGCATAAAAAAGAAAAGCCCAACAACTGATTATTTTGTTACCGCTATTTGGGTTCATATATTACTGGTTTATCACGTTGGCACCTTGTCGCCAATGAGGTCTAGTAATCAAGCTTTCTTTACCACATCTTTGATTTTTTTCTTTCATAGTTCAGAAGTTACAACTAACACCATATTTAGTAATTTGATTGTTCCTTAACTGGGAAAAACAAAAAACGGGGAACAACTTCTTCAGATTGACCAGGTTAACTAAAAAGGATCTGATTCAGTTTTGCTGACACACATATTCTATCTATATCATGATTTAAGGTCAGATTCAAAGGCAAACACAGATGCCACAAACATTTAGATCAAAGTTACCTGCAATAATGGGACGTCCTCAATTGGAAGTTCAGCTCCAAGGTCTCCACGAGCAACCATTGCCTATAATGTTTCAGAAACTAGTTAGGTACTAGTGGACATGGTGATAAGATATCTATAAAATCCATTTACAAGTCTAGGCATACCCACATACACTCACTAATTTATTGTTACTGTAATACTTCAATAGAGATTGAAAAGAAATTACAAGAACCACTAAGAATATTGAAACTAACCCCATCAGATGCTGAAATTATTGAATGAAGATTGGGTATAGAGTCGGCACTTTCTATTTTTACAATCACGTGAATATCCGCATTGCAACCTAAATTAGAGGTTTGCAACAGTTTAATAATAAAGGGAACAAAACAAATAAAATAAAAATAATTGAAATTTTGTAACCTACATAGAAAAAAATTTAAAAGAAAATTACTTTTGAGATAATCTTTCAATTCATGAACCACTTTAGCATCCTTCACAAAAGAGACAGCATAGAAATCAACTTGGTTGTCCACTCCAAATTTGATATCTTCCCAATCTTTGTCTATAGAAATGAACAAAAAACTCATGAGTGCTTCTTAGTTTTTCTACCATAAAAGAAAAAAAAAAGCCAAGGAACAGAAATTTATGAGACATAATAACATTAGAACCAAATATTAACCTGTTATTGATGGCAGATTGGCACTTTTTCCACGGACATTTAAATGACGTCTTGATTTTAGCTCGCCGCCATCAACTACTATGCATTTAACCAGATCCTTTGTCTTTGACTTCACAGCCAATGACATCATTCCACCTTGTATGGACAAAAGGAAGCAACTTCTTAAGTCTCTTGAACAAAAAAGCAAGTTAAACTTGCATGAAAACTTATGTTTGTGATGGAGACCAATTAGAAACACTGAAAGTATGATCTGGGAGCGGTAAGAACCATAAAGAATGGCACAGTTCAATCTCAACAGAAGATTAGAATTCTATCATACAACATGCAGTTCTAGCAGTCTTTTTAATTCTGTTCTGAAAAATGGGTTTTTGACAGCAAGTACACCAGATACATCCCTTCTTGTTTTTCAAAGTTCATATATGTTTGGATAGCTGAATGGTAAATTTTTTAGAACAAAACTCGCTTAAAAGAACCAGAAAACAGATTATATATTTTGATCATTCGAAAGAGTTTCAGAAAACTACGTAGGAGGCAAGGGAATTTCACACACAGTAAAACGACCTATTGCATCGCGTACGAGGATGATGGTAGAACTATCAATGAGTTCAAACCAGCTAAATTTTACCAAGCCATACTGCACAATGCAAGAGGCAGTCAACTGTTAGACTGAGCAGACCAATTTACTGACATTGTTACTTTGCATAAAAGCAAACCCAAAATCAGTAAACCGGAAAGCCAGAAAAACTCATAGACAGATATTCAGAAGTTGATTTGAATCAATCACTTCAATCAGTAATTAACCAGAACTTCATTCATCCGAAAACACTTAGGAACCTTCTTATCTCGTTTGAATGATCAATGCAAATCCTTTTGATTCGAGAAATCAAGTGCTTCTGAATTTATTAATTTCCATTATAAACATGACAATAAACTATTAGATAGCACAAAGTCCAGACACAATTTAACTCATGCACAATACGGTGGCAGTAGAAGGCATCTTACTTAATGCTTACCATCTACCAGTAGTATGTCTCCAACTTCTACGTCATTCACGAAGTCATCATAGTTCACACTAACAGTATCTTCTGTGCTAACCCCTCTTTTGATAGTAAAATTAAATTCCTGACCCTCCTTCAGAATGATTGGTTGAGGTACATCTCCACTTCTAACCTCAGGACCCTGCATTCAAAAATAAAAATAATCATATCCTAACTATCAGTAAGTAAGAATAACAGTAGATGTACATAAACGAACAAAATACTAATGACTGGATTGAAAAAAAAAATAAACACAATCTGGCATTATATGCAGTCTCCCCTTGACCAATGCATTCTTGTTACATTTTTCAATTAATGCTTTAACAGGAATAAGCCAATGTGAATTATATACATGAGAAACATAAAAGTCAATCCTAAAAGTAGAAGTTCTTCAGCTACTACTAGAAGCATCAAATGAAGACCTAATTAGTGATAAAGGGATTTCAATCAACACAAAATTAGACAACATATGGACTAAGATGTTGAATCCACGAAATTTTGGCTCAATTTTGAAACGAGTTAAAAAATTTAGAGAAATTTGCAGCTTCTACCGCAGTGGTGGTTGATCCCAGAATAAATACCTTGGTGTCCAGCATTATGGCTACAACCTTGTCCTCAAATTGAGAATTGTATTCTTTGACAAGATCAATAGTTTTCTGGTGTGATGCATGGTCTCCATGCGACATATTTAAACGTGCCACATTCATTCCCTCTTCCGCCAGTTTCCATATCATTTCCCGTGAGCTTGTGGAAGGACCAATTGTACACACTATCTTCGTTTTTCTTCTAGCATTTGGACCTACAACTCCGTTGCCAGGTGTGCACTTACCATTTGGAAGCTCAAAAATAGAGCTGAAGCTTTCCTCAAATAACTGAATACAGCAAGATTGAAAACCATAGAAGAAAAAATATAGATACAATTAACCATGGAATACACAGAACATTCTAACAGTATGTAAATGAAATGCAAAACGGATACAATTAAAACCACACTGATAAGAAGTGCATATTGCAAAACGAGAACACGCTATGTTCAGACAGTACTGATCCTGTTTTTATCATTTCAATAGGCACAGGACAGTTTTCTTTGTTTCTGGAAGCAGACGGTTTCATAGCTGAAGAGCCTCAACCAACACTACATGAAACAAAAGGCTCAGGGACAAAAACTGACAATCTATTTTTTTTCCCTTTTTCAGTTGGTAGTGTTTTACAGGTAAAATTTCAACTAGAAAGCATGCAAATAATAATAATAGTAATTAATAATAGTAATAATAAAGTTCGATATGCATTATAATGTTGTTTTATCTAATCATAAGAATGAATGTCTTCCCAAATTTTACACACAAAATTAAAGGACACCTATCGTCAATTACAAGCAACATAGTTACAGCCTACCATCAGCACATTAGTCATTAAATTAACCAAACAGGGTTCGTCCAATACATTTATAACTCGAGACACTTGCATTACACGTGGCACTTGCTCGAAGCATAAAAGTGGAAACAATTAGCATCAAATACACACACACACCAGAATAAGAAGAAGAAAAAGGAAATAAAAGAAAAGCTTACAGAAAACTTGGGGGCATGATTGTCGTGAGAGATCCTCATGGATCTAATTAAAAATCTTTGCTTTTGATGAGAAACAGAACATCTTCTTCTCGTTGTTGGTGACCTTGTTGTTGTTATTATTTTGGAACGAAATGACGACGCATCGCTCAAGTTCCGTGACGATGACAACACGCGATCCGTACACATGTTATTAATCACTGCCGCCATTTGATGTATCAAAATCAAACAATCAGAGATTGACTCAGAGCTTTTTGTGCGTGTAATTAAAGCCGAGAGAGAGAGAGAGCTGATAGCAGAGAGAGGGCAATAGAGAGGTTTTGAATTCGAATAAACGGGGACCTAAACTGAAACTTCTCCTGAGAAACAGCAAGAGAGATATTTTTTTATTATTTATGAGAATTGAGAGAGACAACAAGTGAAAGGAAGAAGAATGGCGTCTGGACTGGACAGTTGGAGTTCTTCTGCTCCTCTGTCTTTCAATTTTTGTGTGTGGGCGCGCGTCTCATTCGCACCACTCGCATAAGCCTGAACCCTATTACTAATTATTTTAGTAGAATTTGATAAGGTAATTTTTAGATACCTCTCTCGAAATTTAACGTATT
The DNA here is from genome assembly GCA_030449075.1 of Murraya paniculata. Classification (NCBI taxonomy): domain Eukaryota; kingdom Viridiplantae; phylum Streptophyta; class Magnoliopsida; order Sapindales; family Rutaceae; genus Murraya; species Murraya paniculata. Next base: position 504,389 of record JAEVFN010000048.1, read on the forward strand.
GACACTATAATAAAAAATATTATTATAATTACAAAAACCTCCCTGATATTAATATAAAAATAACGTATGACGTTAGTGTAAAAGAGTAAAATAAAAAAAGCTCATTTAAAATTGATTAAATATTAAAGTCAAAGCTGAAATTGCATTGAAGTCCGAGAATGCATTAACATTCTAGCATCACTTAATTACTCAGCTCAATTCTTTAACCATTGGAGAAAAGCAAAACTAAATTTTCATCAGATCACATTGACATGCTCCTCGTTCTGGTACCAAACCCACAAGGCCACAACACAGCAATTTTTAATTATTTGCTCTTGAGAAAACGCTTTAACTGAATTGCAAGCAATTGTACTTTGGGTTATGAATGAGGTGAGCTCCGCGACGGCTCAAGACTTCCACGAAGCGAGTTTCGCCAGTGATCGGTGTTAGCCACGACGGGTATTTGAACGAATAAGTGGTTATTATTCAAATCACAACTTGCATTTGAAGATTTACTGATTTTAAACATATATGCTGATGCCTTTCTTTTGTTTTTTTTTTTGGCTGGGACTTTGTTGATTATATATGAAAATGCTACTGTATGTTGTTCTTTTGAGTGATAGCTTCGGATTTGTTGAGTTTTGAAACAATCATAGCATATAATGTTAGAAAGTTATGGTTTTTATATTATTAGAAAAAATGGGTTTTGTCACTAGTATGAATCTGTTGCTTGTTAAACTAATCGACTTGTATGTCTATGATTTAGTGAGAAAAAGATGAGCTTTTGTTCGATTTAATGCAAAAGTTTGAAATGGATGTGTGATTTTGCTTAGCTACTGTGCTTGCTATGTTGGGAGAGATGAGATTTTTAATTACCCAACAGTCCATAGAAATGGCAATGGGCATTGCCCCAGCTAGGGATGGCAATTTATGGTCCGAGTCCGGGTTTGGTCTTTCCGTATCCATGTCCGGACACAATATTTTTATACCGAACCCGCATTTAAACCCGATTTTTTTTAATTCGGGTCTGGGCCGAGTTCAACCCGAAAAAATTCGGGTACCCAGATTCCAGGTTTTGAACTCATATTTCCAAATTAACAGAATTTTAAAAAAATAAATAAATTTACCCTAAACAAAATCAAATATAAATCACATGATGTATCTAGATTTTAAAACAAATACAATACAAATATATAATCTAAAATTTAAAGTTTCAAAGCAATAAACATCCACAAATACATTTCTATAACATAAATTTACAATTCAAAGTTCAAATTTCAAATTACTAGTCTAAAGACTAAACTCTCAATCATCTACTTCATTCGATTGTTGTTCACTCATCAAACTTTCATTAATCAAATGCTCCGCAGAAAGTATTGCTTCCTCCGGAATTCCATCTAAAAGAAATGCATAAATCATAAGCATACTGAACAAGACAACTAATTCGTGATAAATTGATAATAAAATTAATATAAGAAATTCACTTGATTCTAATAAATAAATTTTCCATACCTTTTAGGTTTTGTTTAAGCCAAAACCAATTTTGAGTGCACACCAACGCCTCCACTGTAGATGGATGAAGTCTACTGCGATGAGGGCTCAAATGTCTACCTCCAGTGCTAAAAGCGGACTCAGAAGCAACTGTTAATACAGGAATAGCCAAAAAGTCTCTTGTGATCTTTGCAAGTATATGATATTTGCCTTGATTATTCTTCCACCATGACAAAATATCAAATTGACTAGTTGAAGGCAAAGTATTTTCCTTAAGATAAAGCTCCAATTTTGATTTGGAATGACTATTTTGTGTGTTTTCATTTCTAAATGATACCCACTCAGCAGCCATTTCATTTACGTCTAAGTCCAACATATTAGAATCCTCTGCTGTAACAGCTTCAGAATTGGCAGAACCATTAACCCCCCCATTTGAATTTGATGAATGTTTTATTTCATACTCATGCACTAAATCAACAAATAACTTATGCACCCTTTCAATTTCAGTTTCAGCTTTTTCCCCATATATTTTAGGAAATAAAAAGTTAATCAGTAGCATTTTACGCCTAGGATCTAACATAGTCCCCACCGCAAGAACGCCATGAGTAACATCCCAATACTTGTCATACTTTGCAATCATCTTAGTGGCCATATTTTTTATCCCCTCAATTGGTGATTGTAACCATGCATTCATTGACAATCTAATTTCACAAATCTTAACAAAAAATAAATTTAATGTCGGATATCGTGTCCTTGAAAAAAGTTCTGTTAACTTATAAAAGCTTTTTAGATACTCACACATAAGTTTTGACAAATTCCACTCTGACTCACTAGGCAAAGATGTATAGTTTCTCTCACGTTCCTTCAAACGATCAAATACATCTTTATACAACAACATAGTACTAAGCATCAAATAAATAAAGTTCCATATAGTTTTACAATCAAGTACCAAGTTCTTGGTTTCCTTAATACCTAATTGTTTTTTTGCATTCTTAAAATTTTCAATTCTAGCTAGTATTGCTGTCCAATAATGAATACTATCTCTAATTTTTTTAACTCTCTTTTGTATCATAGATAAGCCATCCTTGACTATCAAGTTTAATATATGAGCACAACAACGCATATGAAAGAATTTGCCACCCATAATCATTGAACCAGTAGAAAATTTCCCCAACAACAAGTCAATCATGGAATCATTTGTAGCACAATTATCAACAGTTACAGTAGACAGCTTTTTATCTATATTCCAATCCATCAAACAATCATACAATTCATTGCACATTACCTCACCACTATATGAAGCTGGCACATATATAAACCTAACAATGTAAAAAAATAATTAAGAGATTAAATAGTACATTAATTTATGCTTAAGCCCAAAAACAAAAAAAGAAGAGTTATCAAGAATATTACCTTATAATGCGACTTCTCAACATCTATGAGCTATCAATGTAATGTGCCGTAATAACCATGTACCATTTCTTTTGGTTACTGGCAATCCACATATCTGTAGTAATTGCAATTCTACTCTCACAAGCTTCTAAAATACTCATCGTCTTCTTCTTTTCAACATCATAAAGCTTTAAAATTTCATCTTTGATGGTGTTTCTACTAATAGTCTCAATAAAAGGTTGCAGCAGTTTCAACAGATCATAAAACCCAACAGATTCAACAAATGCTAAGGGAAGCTCATGCAGTATAATCATCCTAGCCACAAAAAGCTTTACTGTTGTCATATCCCGCTTTGATTCAGAACTGCAATTACTAAGTACAGTGGTTCCATCAGCTTTAGAAGAAAAAGATAGGTGCATTTGCTGTACATTCTTGAATGACCTCCGAGGACAACGTTTAGCATGATTGATCAAGTGATTAGTACCTTTTGAATAATGTCCTTGCATAACCAACCCGCAATAATTGTAAATTGCCTAAACTTCCTCACCCAACTTAACTTTTTTGAAATGATTCCAAGCATCAGAGACTACTCTACCACCACCACTTCGTTTTTTTGAAGTTACAGGAGTAGTATTACCCTTACGGCCACGGCCACGGTCATGAAATACTGCTGTTGAATCTGGTTCTAATTCAGCAGCAATATCACCATTATTTTCTGCTTCTATCCTGACACACACACTTTCATCACTTTTTTCAGGGGCATCCACATCAATTCTTTGCTCATTTCCCATCATAAATTTGTCACCCTACAGGACATAATTTTTTCTATAATTAACAATCAATGTAGCAACCAATCCAGCAACTATACAACCATTTCTATTCTATTAACGGCAACCATAAAAAAAAATTCAAAATAATCAAATTACAAATGCCAAAAACAAAGCATAACAGAGCATAACAGAGCATAACAGAGCATGCATACTAAAATCAAAGAGAATATACATTAAAATCACAGAGTATAGATGGTAAAATTGCAAAGATCACATAACAACCACCAATTTAAATTGCTAAGAGAATATAAATGGTAGAATTAAAGCATACTAGATCATAAATTGTAAAGAAAACAACCGAGACTCACAAGATTCAAAACAACAGCTTATGAATATGATGATGAACACAGAACACAGCCACGATCGAGGCGGCTTTCAACCGTTTTACTGGTTGCGACAGAGAAGGTTGGTGATGCCGACGAGACGAACATAGCTGCTTAGTGAGATGGTGGCCGCCGAGGTGATGACGATGTTGATTAAACTAATTTGATGAAGAGAATCAGAGTTTAGAGAGAACCGAGAGGAAAGAGTGAGAGATTGAGAGAGGAAATGGCAGATTTGGGGAAAGGGAGTTGCGAATCGCGAATTCGCGTCGCGAGCTAGGTTTTTTTTTTTCTATCTATATTAAACGATTTATAAAAAATTAATATAAAATAAAAAATATCTGGGTCCGGGTTTCGGATTTACAGGTTACTTGAATCCGGATCCGGACTCAGAAATATGCTGGTTTTACAAATTCAGTTCGCATTTTGGATAAAAGTTAATCCGGGTGAAAATCCGGGTTCAGTCCGGGTCCGGGCCGGGTGCGGGTTTGGTTGCCATCCCTAGCCCCAGCAGGTTTGTTTTTATCAAATTCGCATTTGCACAAAATTTAAATTATTAAACCCCACCCATGCCTACTGGTTTTAAATTTTTAAGAAATCTCACCAACTGCGGATTTTGATAATTACCAAACCTGTAATGTTATCTAGTGAATTTTTTATGAGTTCTCATATTTAAAATCCCAAATTTTCAATATGTAAATTTATATTAATAACCTAAAATTTCACATAACATACTCAATTTTAAATTTAATCAATGTAAATAAAAAATTAAAATTCTAGCATCAATCCAACACAAATTCTCAAATTTAAATAAATAAATAAATAAATAAATATATATATATATATATATAAATCCAAAAAAAAAGACCACAAATGCCATGAAAAATTCTTGGGTGTGCGGCTGCGGCTGCGGCTCACTGGTGAAAGGGAAATAGATGTGCGGCTGCTGCTCACGGGTGAAAAAAAAATAATTTGGAAGGCTAATTTTTGCGGCTGCTGTTCACAGGCAAAAAGAAAATAATTTGGGTTTCCTTTAGGTTAGATTATAAGTTGCAACTTGCACATACCACACGCGACATATTTACATCTTACATTTATTTAATTTATATATTTTTAGATTTAATTATTTTTTAATTAAAATTACATTAAAAATATTTAGGAAACAAAGCTGCAAATGTGGCGGATATTCATATGGGTATCTATCGGATATTTAGCTAATACTAAATCCATCCGCAACATAGTGCGGGTTTCAATTTCTAATACCAAACCTACCTGCAACCCACAAAATTATCCGCTGCGAGCGGGTTTTGGCGAGCGGGTTTGGGTAGATTTGCGGGTACCATTGCCATTCCTAATAGTTCATCATCTTTATTTAATAATTAAATATTTTGAAGGTAAGGTTTTGGTGAGTGGATTTGGGCAAGTTTGCGGGTACCATTACCATTCCTAACAGTTCATCATCTTTATTTAATAATTAATATTTTGCTAGTAAGGGCTTATCAAAATTTTGAAAGTTTACTAATAATCAAGATAACAGAATACTAACATCAGAGAAGGTCTCTATAATTACAATAATACTTTTTATCATAGTGTCAATATGTCAAATCTCAGGAGAAGTCCTTAAAAATTACCCCATTCAATAATTCTTTTCACATTATTTCAAAATTCCCCAATCTTGTCTTTGTGTGAACCAATTTGACAACCCAATCTTTTGTAGTGTGGTGTGGGGTCATAAAAATTTTTTTATATTAAATTTTTGGAATAATTTTTTTTATCTTAAATTTGTTGGGTTTCAAATAATAAATCAAGAGTGCCAGCGACAGTCGCCAGCAACACTCACTGCATCATCGCTGGCACTCTCTTGCCACGTGTCTGTGGCAATTTTGTCTGCGATAATTTATGCTTTTTATACATCAATTTTGTAATTGAAAAAAAAAAACAGTGACCTTCAAATTAAAATTTATTACAAATTTTCCCATTCTCTAAAGTCAACCATGCTTTCTGAAATTCTCCTTTAGTGTTTAAAAATTTGTAATAAATTTTAACTTGAAGGACACTTTACTTTTTAATAACAAAATTAGTGTATATAAAGCATAAATTGTTAGAGATAAAATTGCCACAGACAAGTGGCAAGTGGAGTGCCAGTGACTAACGCATCGAGTGTTGCTAGCGACTGTCGCTAGCACTGCTCAATAAAATCAAATGCCTTGTTAGTTTCACTGATGGTGTGCTTATTTGTGCGCAATTGGAGAAATAGAATTTAAAATGAGAATGCTAGAAGTGAAATATAAATAAAATATGCAATCCATATATTTTTAGTAATGAGAACTTGATTCCGATTGAATTGGAAATCAAGTTTTCATTGTTTGAACTTTTTATTTTACTCACCCAAATTTTATAATTTCACTTTGTCCTCAATTAAAATATATTATTAGATTATTATTATTCTTATTCATGTAACTTTTGTTAATAACAATAATAATAATAATTAATATAGTAGGAATGTGATTGTTTACACATACCGCGTAATGCCCCTATCAAATACTACATTTTAATTATAATATTATTTAATTAATTTTAATAATTATGTTTTTAGATAAGTTTATACTATACTGTACATCCATCACAATTTTTTGGTTATTTATAACAAATAATTCGTTATTAAGTGTTTTGCTATTAATTATGGGAATGTATAATTGCACATATAATTAAAAGAATTACGGATAACGAAAAAACGATTATCCTAGTTGCACTCTATTTTTAAATCTATAAAAATTAATTTTTCCTCAAATCTTGTGCGAACCAATTACAACGCCCGATCTTTTCTATCTCCCAATGAGAGTACTATTGAGATTTTTATTATTATTTTTTTAAGAACTACATTTTTAGAAATAGGAATTATATAATATATTTTACCTTGACTAATACGTTAAGGTAAAAAATGCATTTCAAGCGCCAAAGAGGCAAGTGGCACTCGATCTTTGTCAGGAGCTTCACAACTTGGACCATCAAATCGAACATACAAAATATCGTTAACTTTCTTCCACCATAACACATCAGATCACTGCCACGTATGTGGAGAAATTCATCCAACGGGTGACATCTGCTTTCGCTCATTTATACCCTGAGCCTGATGGATTTTTCGCCGCAGTGGGGCTGGGGCTACTAGCTTTGGCTACGTAAGAAGCAAAGCAGAGTTCAACTTCTCAAGACTCAACAAGAAAAAAGAAAATGACAAAAGTGCGTTGACCCTAGCTGCTATTATCTTTTCTGAGAAGTCGGTCAACAAAACCACAACGTTGCCTAGATCTTTTTGCCATTTTTGCACGCGGCACCACCAGTAATCAAGTATACTCTATTCATCGATGACATCGAAATGCAAACAAAGAACGTGCTCCGTCCTCGCGTGGCCTGCTTTACACCACAAATATCTATTTTTAGATTGTTTTTGACGACTAATGTCAGATTGGGTGTACAATTGTACATTGCGGTACTACATGTGAATAAATGCAATAAGATTTAACCTTTATGAATCTATTAATAAATATAGATGATGATAACATATATCTTTTTTATTAAAATAAATATAAATATTCATAATATATATCCTTTAGTTTCTTTATTATTTTATATTATTAATTTTTAACTTTTCTATAACTTTTATTATCTTATAAAAAATTAAGATCCATAATATTTTCATTAATCTTATATAATAAGTATGTAACTATAAAAAGAGATATTATCTCCTTATTTTATACACACACTGAGAATGAATAAAATTATTTTATAATATATTACTCCCTCATCTTATTTTTTTTCTTATATTACTTTTTATTTTATATTGTTGGTTAATAGTTTTTCTAACACGTTATCAACATGACTTTTATTTTGATAAGGTATTAATTCTTTTGTTTATTATATCTATTAATTTTAATTATTATATAACTATAATTGTTTGTTAATGATGACATGTTATATTAGCTATTATTATCATGATTGTATTTGCAATAAGAATGACTTATCAATGTTGCATCTATATTACTTGTCTTCATTATGTCTCTTGAGATATGCATAATTGATGGTATAAGATTTCAAATGAATTTTGTGACATGAATAGTATGATATATGATTATTACAGAATTTTACTATTATCATATTACCATGAGTGATTATATGAGATAGCTAATATTTATTTGTTAATAATGAATTAATTATTTATCTTTGTTTATATTGTTTTATAGCTATTTGAAAATGTCGAATCTTGCGAAACTTGAATTTGTGGTACTTGATGTCTTTGGCATAATTATATATTATGAGTCATAGATGCTGAAATCCACTTGATGCAATGAATCTTGGAGATAATATTAAAGAAAATAATGATGCATCAATCCAAGACTGTGTTAAGGCGATGATTTTTCTTCGCCACCATCTTCACGAATAATTGAAAAATGAGTATCTTAAAGTCAAAGAACCTTATGTCCTTTAGGAATATCTTAATGAAAGATTTAATCACAAAAAGACTGTTATACTTCCAAAAGCTTGTTATGATTCAATGCATTTATGATTACAAGATTTTACATCTGTCAATCAATACAATTCTACATTATTCAAAATTGTTTCTCAATTAAAATTATGTAGAGTGGAGAATACTGATGCAGATTTATTGGAAAAAAATATTTTCTACTTTCCATGTTTTGAATTTGCTCCTGCAGCAACAATATCAAGAGTGGAGATTTAGAAAGTATTTTGAATTAATCTCATGTCTTTTAGTGGCTGAAAAAAATAATAAACTTTTGTTGAGAAACCAACAGTCTTATCCGACTGGATCTATACCAATTCCTGAAGTGAATGGTACTTTAACCAATAATCATTGTGCTAATTGACGTCGTGGCCGAGGCCATGGTTATAAAAATAATCAAGGCTGTGGTGACTATAATAAGAAATATCAATCAAACCACTCGAAGTAACAGTAATAAGAAATAAGAAAAAGATCCACAAAAGAAATCTCTAAAGAATCATGAAAATATTTGCTTCAAATGTGGTGTAAAATGACATTAGTCTCGTGTTTGTCATACACCAAAACATTTGGCTGATTTTTATCAAGCATCAAAAAAGGCAAAAGAAAAAGAAATTGAGACAAATTTCATTGATCATGCAAATCTAATTGATATATCCTATTGAGTTTCAGATTTTTTTGAAGATCCATATGGTAAAATTGACCATTTAATTGGTGATAGACATATAAAGATCGATTACAAGTGCCACACTTTTATGTGTGTTATTTTTAAAATTTGGTGTATTTAAATTCTAAAATAAGTACTAGTGTTTGAAGTTTGGTGTGTTTCTTTACAATTATGGTGTTTTTAAGTTTATGTTGCAAGAGCGTTTATTGTTTTGAGTGTTTTATGAGAATTTGGTGTGTAACTTTTCAATTTCTTTAATAAAATATTTTTTATAATGTTTTATTTATACTATTTGAATATTCTTTATATTCAATTGACTTATTTTATATCCATGAGTGAAGATATATAATAAACTTGAACAATCATTTAGTGAATAATAAATATTGATGTTTGGTGGATAGTGTGACAACGCACATAATTCTACAAAATAAAAAATATTTTCATAATTTAATATTAGCTAAGGCTAGTGTTAATACAATATTTAGTTCTGCTAATCTAATTGAAGGCTTCGGAAGAGCTAATATTATGTTACTAAATGGTATAAAATTACAAATAAAATGATGCTTTATACTCCAACAGATCTATCAGAAATCTGGTTATTTTCAAGGATATTAGTCAAAACGGATACCACATTGAAACATCTAGTGAAGGTAATTCTGAATTTCTTTGTATTACTTCAACTATTTCATGCTAAAAGCATTTATTGGACAAACTACTTTCTTTTTCTTCTGGGTTGTATCATTCAATTATAAGAATAATAGAAATAAACTTTATAATGAACTAGAAGTTCTCTGATTCAAAGATTTTTAAACTTTAACATAATCGACTTAGGCATCCTGGATCAATGATGATTCATCGTATTATAAAAAATTAATATGGACATCAATTAAAGAACCAGAAGATTCTTTTACCAACTGAAAGTCTATGTGCTGCGTGTTCTCAAGGGAAATTACCAACTGAAAGTAAGTCTTGAATCTCCTAAATTTTTAAAAAGAATCCAAGGGGATATAAGTGGCCGTATACATTCAAATTGTGGATTATTTAGTTATTTCTTGATCTTAATAGATGCATCAACTAGATGGTCACATGTCTCTTTACTTTCTAGTCATGGTGTTGCATTGGCTAGATTTCTTGCTCAAATCATTAGATTAAGAGCACAATTTCCTAATTTTCCTATTAAAAAAATTAGACTTGATAATGCTGGTGAATTTATATCTAAATCTTTTAATGATTATTGCATGCCTATTGGGATTGATATTGAGCATTCTGTTGCACACACTCATACACAAAATGATTTAGCTGAATCTTTAATTAAGCATTTACAATTAATTGCAAAACCATTAATTCTTAGATCAAATTTGTCTTTTTCATGTTGGAGACATGCAGTACTACATGTTGCACCATTAATCCGTATTCAACCAAGTTTTTATCATACATATTCACCTTCACAACTTGTTTTTGGCCAATAGCCAGATATTTCTCATTTGAAATTTTTTGGATGTGTCATTTATGTCCCAATTGCTTTCCCACAAAGAAATAAAATGAGTTTGCAACGAAGACTTGGAATTTATGTTGGTTTCGATTCTCCATCAATAATTAGGTATCTTGAGCCTTTAACTAGAGATATTTTTACCGCACGACTTGCAGATTGCCATTTTGATAAACAAGTTTTCCTATCGTTAGGGGAAGAAAAGACAAACATAAATGAATGATGTGAGATTACATGGCATGCATCATCATTATCTCATCTTGATCATGGTTCAAATCAATGTTAACTTGAAGTTCAAAGGATCACTTATTTACGAAATGTTGCAAATTAAATTCCTAATGCATCTACTGATTCAAGAAAAATAATTGAATCACATATTCCAGTTGAAAATACCTCAACACGTGTTGAGATCCCTGAAGGACAACACGAAAAAAGTAATAAAAGTAAAGTACGTGTGAAACGTAGAAGGCCAAATGGCTCAAAGAAAAAATTCCCTAGATGAGAAAAACACAAGAAAAGTTACAAAATAAGATTAGCACTTCTGAAGAGTTATTGCCTACTAATCAAGTATTAGAGATTGATTACTCAAATAATATTCATCCCGTTGACCTAGAAAAAGAAAATTTACCAACAACTGAAGAAGTATCAATTTATCCTAAAGAAAGACAAAATAATGAAACTCTGATTGGTTTTGTTGGTACAAAAAAATTTTGGTATCGAAATGAAATAATTATTGATGATATTTTTTCATTCACTATTGCTCTTAATATTACAAATGATGATGAGGATCATGATCCAAAAACAATGGAAGAATGTCGACATAAAAATGATTGGCCAAAGTGGAAAGATGCTATTCAAGCAGAGCCAAATTCACTTGCGAAACGTAAAGCATTTAGACCAATAGTCTTGACACCTGAAGATGTCAAACCTGTTGGTTATAAGTGGTTATTCGTTAGAAAACGAATTGAGAAAAATGAAATTGTGAGATATAAAACAAGATTAGTAACACAAGGTATTTTTCAAAGACATGGCATTGATTATAAAGAGACACATTCTCCTATTATGGATGCAATTACATTTTGATTTTTGGTTAATCTCGTAGCCTTTAAGGGCTTGATATGTGTCTTATGGACGTTGTGGCTGCATATCTGTATGCTTCTATCGATACAGATATTTATATGAAAATTCCAGAAGGATTTAAAATGCCAGTAGCAAACAAATTTAAACCTCTTAGTTTACATTCTTTGAAACTACAATGATCCTTGTATAGATTAAAATAGTCTAGGCGTATGTGGTATAATCACTTAAGCAACTATTTATTAAAAGAATGATATAAAAATAATCCAATTTGTCTTTGTGTTTTTATTAAAAAAATCTAAAATTAGATTTGCAATAGTTGCAGTATATGTTGATGATTTAAATGTTATTGGAACTCCTGAAAAGCTTTCAAAAACAGCTTCTTATTTGAAAAATGAGTTTGAAATGAAAGATCTTGGAAAAATAAAATTTTATTTTTTACTAAGTGGAATACTCTTACATCAGTCAACATATACTAAAAAAAATTTTGAAGCAGTTTTATATGGATGAAGCCCATCCATTAAGTACTCCAATGGTGGTGCGATCACTCGATGTGAAAAAAGATTCATTTCGTCCCACAGAAGATAGCGAAGCAATTCTTGGTCCTCCAATATCATATTTAAGTGCAATTGGTGCACTTATGTATCTTGTAAACTGTACTCAACCTGATATTGCATTTTCAGTTAATTTATTAGTAAGATATAGTTCTGCATCAACTCGTAGGCATTGGAATGGTGTAAAACATGTATTTCCCTATCTCCATGGAATAATTGACATGGGTTTATTTTATCCAAATGGATCAAAATCACCACTAATTGGATATGGAGATGCTGGATATCTCTTTGATCCACATAAAACTGGATCTCAAATAGGTTATTTATCTCCCTCTAGTAATAGTGTTGTATTATGGCGATCAGTGAAATAAACAATGGTTGCAACATCTTCAAATCATTCAGAATTACTTGTTGTTCATAAAGCAAGTGGTGAGTGCATTTAGTTAAGATAAATGATACAACATATTCGAGAAACATGTGGATTGTCATCAATTACAAATATCCCCACAATATTATATGAGGATAATGTAGCATGCATTGCCCAAATTAAAGGTGGTTATGTAAAAGGTGATAGGACCAAACATATGTCACCAAAATTCTTTTATACACATGAGCTTCAAAATAATGGTGATATAGATATTCAACAAATACGCTCTTAGTCTATATGTATTAGCATTTGTCATTTCTATAATCTCCAAAGGTTCGATTTTCCTAGCGGAAAGTTTGTTATACTTGCCAACTGAGAATCAATCTTTGGTTAGGACAACCAAAATAAGATCTCCCACCTGAAATTCAAAAGCTCGGCGCCTTTTGTCTGCCTCAATTTTATTACCGAAATAACCTTCGGTAATCTTCTTCAAAGACTCTTATGTAGCCCTATGAATCTTCTGAAGCTGCTCTACAAATCTTTTGCCTTGCTGCTTTTGCGAACTAAATCCGAAATTAGAACTAAGTCGATGGGAGCTCGTGGATTATATCCGTAATTCACCTGAAAAGGGTTTAAACCAGTATTGTACTTAACTGCACGATTATAAGCAAACTCAACTTGGTATAACTTTTGATCCCATGTCTTTAGATTATCGCCAACTAAACTATATAAATGGTTTCCTAAAGAGTGGTTGACAACTTCAGTTTGACCATCCATTTTTGGGTGGTAAGCACTTCCAAAATTCAAGTGAGTGTTAGTCAACTTCCATAATGTCTTCCAAAAATGGCTAAGAATTCGTGTATCTTGGTCAGACACTATAGAGCTCAGTAAACCATACAATCTATAAACTTCTTTAAAGAATAGATGAGCAACAATCAAGGCGTCTGTAGTCTTCTTGCATGCAATGAAGTTAGCCATTTTTTAGAATCGATCCACAACAACAAATATAGAATCCATACCCCTCTGAGTGCAGGGTAATCCCAAAACAAAATCCATGCCAATGTCAGCTCACAGTTGTGTTGGAGTTGGCAGCGGCATATATAATCCAGCATTAGTTGCGATGCCCTTAAAAACCTAATAAATATGACAGGTCTCAACATAGTGATAGATATTGCGCCTTATGGTAGGCCAAAAATAAATGTTGGCTCTTAGAGCTAGAGTTTTGTCATGCCCACATGTCTTTCGTTATTTAACTCAGCAATAATCTCCATTCTCAAACTTGAGTCAGGAACATATAACTAATTTCTTTTTAAAAAGAATCTGTCATATAAATGATAGTATGAGTGGAACCCTGTAGCAATGTTAGTAGCATATAACTCTCAAAATGTGTCGAATTTGAGGACTTGATTATGCATCTGTGTCAATAAGAAAGATCGTCGACTAAGTGCATCTGCTACTCTATTGGATTCACTAGAAGTATGCTTTACCACAAAAGTGAACTGTTGAAGGAACGCTGTCCACATGGCATGTCGGTGAGAAAGTTTGTCTTGACTATTGAGATACTTCAACGCGGCATGGTTAGTGTATAAAATAAAGTCTTTATGAATCATATAATGATGCCAATGTTTTAGTGCCTGGACCACTGCATAAAACTCTATGTCATAAGTGCTATAACGTGCTTTTGCTCCATTTAACTTCTCGCTGAAATAAGCTATAGGTGTACTGTGCTGGCTGAGAACAACACCGATGCCTACTTTGGATGCATCACAATACACCTCAAAAGTAAGTGAAAAATCTGGTAGGACAAGTATTGGAGCAGTAATTAACTTCTCTTTGATTGTCTCAAATGCCTTAGTTGCTTCTTTTGTCCAAGAGAACTGTCCTCCTTTCAGGCAATTCGTGATTGGAGCCATAATAATACTAAAATGAATAATGAATCGCCTGTAAAAAGATGGCAATCCAATGGAAATTTCTAATGGCAGATAAAATAGTTGGTTGTGGCCAATCTCGAATAACATCCACTTTTGATTGATCAACAGATATACCACCCTTTGACACCATATATCCCAAAAATAATACTTTCTTTGCTAAAAAAATACACTTGTTTACTGTTGTGTATAAATTTGTTGCTCTTAAGACTGAAATTGTTTCTCTCAAATGTAGTAGATGTAACTCGTGGCTGGCGCTATATATAAGTATATCATCGAAGTAAACAACCATAAACTTTCCAACAAAAAGGTGAAGAACTTAATTCATAACTCGCATGAAAGTGCTCGGAGCATTGGATAATCCAAATGGCATTACCAACCACTCATATAACCCTTTGCGAGTTTTAAAAGCTGTTTTTCATTCATCTCCAGGTCTTATTCGAATATAATGATAACCACTCTTCAAATTAAGTTTGGTAAAAATTGTTGCTCCACTGAGCTGATCTAATAAGTCATCTAATCGAGGGATTGAAAAACGATATCAAATTGTAATTGTATTGATAGCTCAACTGTCCACACACATTCTCTAAAACCCATCTTTCTTTGGGGTTAACAAAGCAAGAACTGCACAGGGACTGAGACTTTCACGAATATAAATCATTTTTCTAGTAACTCATCCACTCGGTGCCTCAATTCCTCATGTTCCGTAGGACTCGTACGATAATAAGTTTGATTTGGTAAAGTTGAACTTGGAACCAAATCAATCTGGTGTTGTTTGTCCCTAAGAGGTGATAAGCCATGTGATAGCTCATTAGGGAACAAATCTTGAAATTCCTCTAATATAGGCATCACAACTTCAGGAATCTTCGAATTACTATAACTCACCTTTCCCAATAAAATATAAACCCTCTTCGTCTTTGTTGCAACATCTATAAATTGCTGCTTACCTAATAAATAATTACCCAAGTCATGTTTGAGGGTAAACTCCTTGTTAGGTATGAGAACGATCTTAGTGTTGTTAAACATAAAGCTGTAAGTATTTCTTCTCCTATCATGTGTTATATTTCTATCATACTGCCAGGGTCTACCAGTAATAGATGCTAGGGTCTGGCCAGTAATAAATGACAAACATCCATACCCACAACATCACATCAAATTTGGTCTTTATAAATTGATCCAATAGATAAGGAAGCTAAGCAACGTTTAGATACTGTCACTTGATTTCTTTTCTTTATCCATGAGACCTTGTACAAAGCTTGATGAGGTTTTGTCTTTAAATTTAGTTTCGTTACGGCTTTCTCTGAAATATCATTCCCGCAACTGCTCGTGTCTATTACCATACGACATACTTTTTCTCCAATTGTGCAAGTAGTCTAAACAATATTTTATCGTAACCACTTGTTTTTGCCTTGTCATTTCGGAGTGAAGAATGCGTGATTTACTATCAACATTGGCCCGCTATCACTATGTTCTTAAACGGATCATGCACTGCCGCTACTATTGAAAGTTGGCTCTTCAGCGAACTCTTCATTTTCTTCCTCTTGGTAGTCTTCACTTTCCTTAGTGCCCACGAATAAGCCTTTGTCGTACTTTCCTCCCTTTTTACACTCTACAATTCGGTGCCCACTTTCTTCGTAATTAAAACAATGTAATCCTGAGTCCGAAGGGTGGGGTCTGCTGTTTTGACCATATTCATTAGGTTTACTAGTCTTATTTGGCGGATTTGGAGGAATGAAATTACAAAATTAGGAAGTTAAGTTCGAGTTATCACGAAATGAAATTACAAAATTAGGAAGTTAAGTTCGAGTTATCACGAATAACACTTCGAGAACCTTGGAAGTTTGAGTCACTAGTACGTTGACGAAATTGCTTTTCTAACTGTAAAAACTATTGGTGTGCTTCAGAGACAGAATATGGATCGCATAAATTCAACTGGTCTTGAAACTTTGATCGTAGGCCTCCAATGTAGCGGGAAATCTGTTGTTCTTCTGTCTTTGTCAAGTCATTGCACCCAACCAATGAAATTCTGTGGTGTAATCATCTACTGATCAATTACCTTGCCTCAAATTCTATAGTTGTTGCTATAATATTTTGGCATAATTGTGAGGCAAGAATGCCCCACGCAAGTGCTTCTTTAGCTTTTCTCAAGAGTCAATCTTCTTTTTGCCTTGCCTAATCCTTGTCAGCTTAGTTTGTTGCCACCAAGCTCTGCCCTTCGACGGAATTAAGTTGCAGCAAGCGAGATTAGTTTATTATCAGGAATTCTTTATAGTAAAAAACTTCCTCAATGGCATTAATCCAATCCAATAATTTTTCTGGCTAACCACTTCCTTGGAACTTAGAAATTTCAATTCTCAATCCAGATTCCCATCTTTTATCATCAGTAGACTCTTTTTTATATCGTCGTCTAGAAAAAATGTTATCAAAGTTTTCACTTAATTTGTCTTCGCGTTCTGGAGTATGATGGCGTTCAGCAAGTAATTCTGTCAACTATGCCATTTGTGCAGCTAACATATCAATCTAGGCTATCATACTAGCTAAGGGTTCATCTCTAGAAGTATTATCATTATCATAAGTTCTAGCGTGAGGGGCATCACGGGCTTTTGTTAGAGGCATTTTCCAAAATTGGTTTATAAATAGGTATGGGGCTAAATTAAAAATTGAATAAAAGCTTAGGCCAAAATTATAATTAAGTAAAAGTTTAGGTTTCTACTAATGATGGTCCGAAATCGAGCAAGGATGGGTGGATCTGAAAGATTTTGGGTCGGTGAGTACGATGGTGGTGGTAGTGGTGGTTGGTCGAAAAAAGTGGTGATTGGGCTGGAAATTGGAGATAAAGGCGGTGGTTTTGTGTTGTGTTTGAATCTGGTGACCGATTCATCGATCGGCAGCGAGGAGTGGTGGGAAAGGTCAAGCTCGTTGTTCTGTGGTCGACGCTTGGGGTTTGATGGCTGGCTTGTTTGACTCGGATGGTGGAGGCTAATCGTCATAACAGTGACAGAAAATCAATGTCGGCAGTTGTGGACGGTGGTTGACACGGGGCTGCTGGAAAATTTTGTTTTTTAGTCTTCTTTTTTTTTTTTTGGGAAAACTAAACTGGTTTGAGAATAAAAAAGATAGGTATTGGGAAAAGCTGAGAACCAGGCTTATGGGCTCTGATACCAAGCAGATACCAAGATATTATTGAATTATAAATTTTGCCTCCAAAGGCTACAAGGGAGACTATTTATATTAGTAGTAATTATCTTAAATTATGTAGTAAAAGGAAAGCAAAAATTCTAAATTGGAAAGGAAAATAGAG
This sequence comes from Murraya paniculata, assembly GCA_030449075.1. Classification (NCBI taxonomy): domain Eukaryota; kingdom Viridiplantae; phylum Streptophyta; class Magnoliopsida; order Sapindales; family Rutaceae; genus Murraya; species Murraya paniculata. The sequence continues at coordinate 522,303 of JAEVFN010000048.1, forward strand.
TCCTAAACCTTAGTTAATAAGGACACTAATCCTAGTATAATATGGACTCTTAATCTGCGTCACAATCTTACAAATTTATTAACAAAATCCTTACCAATTGCGACATTCGCAAAATTAGTACACAAAATTGGGATGCGTTAACTCAAAAATTTTTCTTCAGATCTCGAAGAATTTATGTCAAGATTAGGGGGAGTATATTTGTTGCGGAAAATAATTTATTTTGAAGGGACTTTTATATATTGTACTCTTTTTCCTTACAAGGTTCTTATCCAATTTTCCTAGTAAGGTTTTAATGAGGTAACTTTATATCTCTAAAATTATTTATTTTAAGACATCAATAAATAATGTATTCTTTTTCCTTAACTAATTTTTTTCCCATATGGGTTTTTCTTAGTAAAGGTTTTAATGAGACATATTTTTTTGTAATGAACATCTAAGGGGGAGTGTTATGAATTTATTAAAATAAATGTGGATGTTCATAACATACATCTCTTAGTCTCTCCACTATCTGCCACTAGCAACCTTTGGCTTCTCTATAAATCCCACTATCTCATAAGGAATTATGACACTAATGTTTCTATTAATTTCATGTAGTGATTATGTAACTATAAAAGATATATAATCTCCTTGTTTTGTACACACACTTCGAATGAATAAAATCATTCTATAATATATTGCTTCATCATCTTACTCTTTATCTTATATTGCTTTTCTAGTTTATGTTGCTGGCTAATAACTTTTCTAACACAACCAATTGTATTCAAATTACGGAGTCAATCTATATTACATTCGGCAAAACTACGATACAATGGTTGTACCATACTCCTCTTTTGTCTTTTATGATTGGACCCCTTACTTTCATTTTTATTTACAATTTATTTATAAGTATTATGATGATTTCATCTTACCATTCTTTTTCCCTCTGTATTCTACCTAATTTTGACCTTTAATCATTAATCAATCACTAGTCATGAAAGCTCATTCTAGGAAAAAAATCATTATCCACAAAAATATTTATTACAAATCTAGTTAATTTCTACGTTGACACATCTGTCAATTTAGAAAATATCTTAGATAATTAAGAAAACCAGTAATGATATTCTAACAATAGTAAGCACAACGGCGAAGTTAAAAAAACCAGTAATGATATTCTGACAATGGTAAGCACAACACGGAGCATAGGATGTTGTGTTTTGGACTCATTATAAAAACTAAAATTATAATACTGAAATTAGCGCTCTCAAGAAAATCAACTCGGCTCTCTCTCTCTCTCTCTCTCTCTCTCTATCTTCTCACTTCCTCGTCCTTTTTTCTCCCAAATCCAATCATCCTCGACTTTTTCATCCTATCTCTGATAGCCACTGTGGCCTCCCATTTGATAGTCACTATGGTCTCGTCTCTAATGACTGCCATAATCAACATTCTTGTTGGGTCCATCTCATTTGAGGGCCCAAAAGCCTAAAATCTAAAAAGACTTGCTTTATATGCAATTATCATTAAGCTTTGGACTTGAATGAAATTTGCGGTAAAATTAGGTTTTCAAACCGTGGCTATACGAAGAAGAGTAAATGGAGGCGGCTAACATAGAAAGAAAAAGAAGACAAAAACACGAGAGAGAGAAAATACAATAGCGTGAGTTTAATTTGGGGACAAAGATTTTTAATCTTTGATTGGATGATAGGAAGGTGAAATTAACTCTGTTTTCTCCTTAATTTTAAGTGTAAGTTCATGGTATTACTCTCTACAATCCTACTGGTCTTGATTTTTATTTTATCCTCACTTTGGCTATTATTTGGGATACCCACTTGTTAGAGAGACAGATATTAAGCTATTACTATAAGTAAAAAATATTGAGATTCTTGATGTTGCTAGCCTTTAGTATTATCTAGAGAAGAATTTGAGCTGTAATCCCATTAATATAGTGGAAGATTATATAGGATTACGGTCCCATGATTTTTTTCCTTTTTGGGTTTTTCACCTAAAAATTTGTGTTTCTTGTGATTGATTTATTGCTTTGGATTGTTGGTTTACTTTTCTACCTATTTATTTATGGAACACATATTTTTTTAATCACACAAAGAGGAAAAAAAGTTTATTTCCACTTAATTTACATCTGTTTGTGTGAGTTCATTTCCCAACATAGTGGTATCAGAGCGTCAGGTTTTGTGTTTTTATTGCTTGTGTGGTTGAGATGAAGGAGCCCTTGACATGCATGATTAAATTCAAGTCATAGAATTATGGTGTTTGAAAGTCTAGGATGGAGGATCTGCTGTTTATGAAAGACTTACATGAGCTGATTGAAATTGCACAAGCCAGACCCATCGATTTAGATGATAAGAATAGGGCTTAATTGAAAGAGAATGTTGTTGGTATTATTAGATTATGGATTGATCAAAGTGTCTACTACCATATCGCAAAGGAATCCAAAGTTGATGTTCTTTGGAGGAAATTGAAAACAATTTATGAGCAATCAATGGTACAGAATAAAGCCAATTTAATGATAAGGCTTGGTAACTTGAAATACAAGGAGGGGCGCAGTATAACTTAACATTATGGTGAGTTTTAAAGTTTGGTTGATTAGTTGACTACAATGAAGATTGTTTTAGATGATGAGTTGCAAGCACTGTTGTTGTTTAGTTCTTTGCCTGACAATTGGGAGACATTAGTGGTGTCAGTGAATAACTTAGTGTCAAATGAGAAATTAACCTTGGATATGGTTATAGATAAGGTGCGAAATGAAGAATCTAGAAGAAAGAGTGTTGAAACAGTTCCTTATGAGTCAGATGCACTTATTTTAGAAAAGCAAGAAAGGTGGGGGAGAAGCTAAAGTAGAAATTTCAGCCAGCAGAACAATGATAACCCTAAAGGAAGATTTAAGTCCCAGAAGAGAAACATCAAGTGCTTTTATTGTTAGAAAGTAGGTCACGTTAAAAAGGAGTGTAGATTGTGGAAAAGAGAACAAGCGAAAGAAAAGAGTGATACTCAAAAAAATGACAAAAAGAACACTACTACTATAGTTGATGGTGATATATGTATTATTTATGATGAGAGCTCTATAAATCTCACTTGGCATACTAACGATTGGGTAATTAATTCAGGTGCTTCATTTCATATTATTGCATATTGTGAGTACTTCACATTCGATGTCAATAGTGATTATAGCCATGTTTGGATGGGAAATGAGAGGGCATACAAGATTGTGGGCATATGAGATATTTGCTCAGAAACCAACGTTGGCTGTAAGTTTTTGCTTAAAGATGTTAGACATATACCAGATATTTACCTTAACTTGATCTCTATAGGCAAGCTTGATGATGATGGTTATACTAACTAATTTAATGAAGGAAAATGGAAGTTCACCAAAGACTCCCTAGTGTCAGCTAAGGGGAGAAAAGTAAACACCCTGTATATGTTAGAAGCCAAGATCAAGAAAGAAGATGTGAATGTGGCTGTAAAAGATTCTGACATTGAGACATGGCACAAAAGGCTTTGATACATTGGTGAGAAAGGGTTAGAAACTTTTGCCAGAAAAGGATTTCTACCCAGCTTTGCAGGTCCCTCAAGGCTTGTGTTCATTGCTTAGCTCAAAAGTCACACATAGTGCTTTTAAAAGCTTTTTTCCATCTAGAAAGTCACAAATCCTTGATTTGATTCACACTTATGTTTATATAATGTAAAGTAGATAAATAGAAGGTACACTTTATTTTACAACTTTTATTTATGACTGTTCTAGAAAAGTGTGGGCTTTTGCTTTGAAGTCTAAAGACTAAAAGCTTGATACATTTAAATTCTTCCATGCTTATGTTGAGAGAAGGACAAGAAGAAAATTAAAATGGGTTAGGGCAAACAATAGTGGTAAATACAAAATGCTATTTGAGCAGTATTACAGATACCATAGAATCAGACTTGAGAAAACTATACCAAAAACCCTGCAGCAGAATGTTGTTGCAGAAAGGATGAACAAAATGATTGAAGAGAAGGTTAGGTGCATGCTTTCTAATGCCAAGCTTTCTAAATATTTCTGGGCAGAGGCTATGCGTACTGCAGTTGACTTGATTTACCTTTCTCCTTCAGCTCTATTATATAGTGATATACCTGGGAGAGTTTGGAGTGGGAAAGATATTTCTTATAAATACTTGAGAGTGTTTGGTTGTAGAGCATATGTTCACAATCTTAAAGATAAGAGATCGAGGCTTGATGATAAAGCCAAAGAATACATTTTCTTAGGCTATGGGCATGAAGAATTTAGGTACAAATTATGGGATCCAGTGGCAAGGAAATTGATCAAAAGTAAAGATGTTGTGTTTCTTGAAAATCAAATAGTTGGTGATGTAAAGAAAAGTGATGAGTCTCAGTCATTTCTAGAGCTCCAACTATAGTTCATGATGATTATGGGAGAGCTGGAGAGGATAATAATGATGGTCCAGCAAAACCAGTTGATGAGGCACATGTAAAACTACATGCACCACCAATTACTTCAGAATTGAGGAGATCAACCAGAGAATGGCAACCTTCCACTAGATATCCTCCACATGAGTATGTGATGCTTACAGATGGAGGGCATCTAGATTATTTTGAAGAAGTTATGTCTCATCAGCATAAAACTCAGTGGGTTAAAGCCATGCAAGAGGAGATGAAATCCGTGAATGAGAACCACACTTATGACTTAGTAAAGCTTCCTAAGGGAAAGAAAGCATTAAAGAACAAATGGGTTTACAAGTTGAAGAGTGAAAATAACTCATAACAGCGGTACAATACTAGAAAGATTGTGAAAGGTTTCAATTATAAAGAAGGTGTTGATTTTGAAGAAATATTTTCTCTTGTGATAAAGATGCCTTCTATCCAAGTTTTTCTAGGATTAGCAGTTAGCTTAAATTTGGAGATTGAACAGCTTGACGTAAAGATAGTTTCCTTGCAGGATGACTTAGAGGAGGAAATATACATGGAACAACATGGGTTCAGTGTCGAAGGCAAAGAAGAACTTGTATGCAAGTTGAAGAAAAATTTGTATGGGCTGAAGCAGGCACGAAAACATTGGTATAAGAATCATGATTTCAGCAAGACTACATCTAACTATTGTGTTTTCATGAAGAAGTTTAGTGATAATGATTTTATTATTCTTTTGCTTTATGTGGATGATCTGTTAATAGTTGGCCATAATACTAGTAAGATTGATAATTTAAAGAGAGAGTTTAGCAAGTCTTTTTCAATAAAGGACTTGGGATTGGCGAAATAGATTCTTGCCATGAAGATTTCCCAAGATAGAAAAATTGGGAAGTTATGGCTGTCTCAAGAAGCATGTGTTGAAAGGGTTTTTGAAAGATTTAACATGAGCATGGAAAAATTTTATTTGTTCTCCACTTGTAGGCCATTTCAAGCTTAGTTTTGATTATTGTTCTACAAGTAAGAAAGAGAAGCAAGAGATAAGAAGAGTTTCTTATGCTTCAGCAGTTGGCAGTTTGATGTACATTATGGTTTGTACAATACCAGATATTACTCATGTAGTTGGTGTAGTTAGTTAGTTTCTCTCTAATCCAGGTAAAGAACACTAGACAATAATAAAGTGAATTCTCAGATATCTCAGAGACATTTCCAAGGCATGTTTATATTTTGTTGGTGACAAACTTGTATTACACGTATACACAGATACAAATATGGCAAGAGATGTTAATTATACAAAATCCCTATCAAGATATTTGCCCATTTTTGCCGAGGCAGCAGTCTCGTGGCAGTCCAGAATTTAGCAATGTGTCGCTTTATCAACCACTGAAGTAGTGTATATTGTAATTACTGAAGGTAACAAAGAAACCTTATGGATGAAAAATTTCCTATAAGAGTTGGGTGTGAAACAATACAGCTTTATTATGTATTGTAATAGTCAAAGTGCCATTCACTTAGCAAAGAATTTGATATACCATTCGAAATCCAAGCATATTGATGTAAGGTATCATTGGATAAGAGACGTGCTTGAAAAAAAACAATTGCAGCTTAAGAAGATTCACACAATGTGAAATTGTCATTGCCTGTGGAGAAGTTGAAAAACTGTATGCAGAGAGCAGGCTTAGTGATGCCTCTCATATGATCTAGAGGGGAGATTTATTGGGTCCATCTCATTGTGCCTAAAAACCCAAAGTCTAAAAAGGCTTGCTTGATATGCAATGAGAATTAAGCTTTGGAATTGGATGAACTTTTCCATGAAATTAAGTTTTGAAAATGTGGCTATATAAAGAAGAGTAAGTGGAGGCGGCTGACATAGAAAGAAAAGAAGAAAAAGATGTGAGAGAGAGAAAAGACAATGGTGTGAGTTTCATTTGGGGGCAAGGATTTTTAATTTTTAATTGGACGATCAGAATGTGAAATTAACTTCGTTTTCTCTCAAATTTTGAGGGTACGTTACTAGCATCGTCTTTTACAATCCTATTGGTCTTGATTTTTATTTTATCATGTCTTTCACTATTATTTGAGATACCTACTTGTTAGAGAGACATATATGAAGCTGTTACTATAAGCCAAGAATATTGAGATTCTTGATGTTGTTAGCCTCTAGAATTATCTAGAGAAGAATTTATGCTATAATCTTATTAATATAGTGGAAGATTATATCGGACTATGGTCCCGTAGTTTTTCCCGTTTTAAGTTTTCCACGTAAAAATCTGTATCTCTTGTGGTTGATTTATTGCTTTGGATTATTGGTTTATTTTTTTTGCCTATTTATTTATGGTACACGTCCTGTTTTAATCACACAAAAAGATAAAGAAATTTGTTTCTGCTTAATTTACCTGTTTACATGAGTTCCTTTCCCAACAATTCTTAAGACTTATGGTAATTTCCTTTAATTCATTTCATTAGTTTGAAATTTGGGTTGTTTAGGGTTTTGAATTGGTGAATTATTTGTTAGGATTCAAAGTGTCCCAGAGATTATGCTATTTAAAACAAAGAATTGGTGAATTATGTGATTTTTGTTATTGTCAACCAAGTTTTATATTGTTACAGGAAACAACTCTTTTTCTTCTTATTTATTGTCACAATTTTATATGAAATTGATATGACAATTTCACATTGTTAGAGGAAACAAAGAATCAAACATTTCCGAAATTGATATAATAATTTGCAATAGATAATTGTTTTTTTGTAATTTATTGCATATTTATCTTGTATGTGGCTCTCTTTGGCAATCCTTTATTGTTTCTAGTTTGCTAATATGAGTTATATTCATTTTGAAGAAATAAAGAATATGGGAAAAGCAACTAAAGTTGAAGAGTTGGAGAAAATTTAGGAGGACTATTTACAAGGTGGTGAGCCAATAATTGAGATGTCATTTGATAGTGATACTAAAATATTTATTTACTACAGAAATTATGATTAAAACAAAAAAGGTTGTGGTTATGAAAAAAAGTAGTAGAAAGGGTATTGATAAAAGTATAAGACATGTGACTATTGCTTGTGGGTGAAGCAGTAAGACAAGAAACAAATCTACTAATATCTTAAGGTCCATTTATCAAGTGAGGACTCAAACAACTATAGTTAGCAAAATTTAGCATGATCCAATTATTCTACACAAATATGACATAAATAAATAAGTATGGGTCATTAAATTTGATAAGATTGTTAAACGAAATGGGGTTGAGTCAACACAATTTATTTTTCACGTCGAGTTAGGGCTAAAGTTATTGACCTATCAATTCAATTAATGTATACTATTATATTTTTTATTTTAAATCAATTTATAAGTTCTTATTATCAAAACTCAAATATTGGACATTATTCTCTTTTTTTTTTAAGAGGATAAACATATGCATAGTATTGATTTATAAAATTTTATATATATGTAAGTGTGTGTGTGTGTGTGTAATGGAGTGTAAATGTTTGATATAAATCTTGCTAAAATCTTGCTAAACATAAGCATATTAAGTGGATTATTGGGTAATCCTTTTATTTTTCGTATTAAGATTAGATTTTAATATTTTGACATGATACACGGTTAGTCTAAATTTAACATGGCACAAAATTGACACGACATAAATCCTATTTGGTTACCTATTTTGCTAGCTCTGTGGATAATATTTAAAAAATCTTAATAAATTTCTAAGAAAAATCAATAAATTGTAATGTAATTTTTCTCTTATTAGTTCTCTTTTAAATTCTAACGAGCGACAACACTACGGTACCATAATTGTACAATACCCTCTTTTGTCTTTTATAATTAGACCCCTTATATTCATTTTTATTTACAATTTATTTATAAGTATTATGATAATTTCATCTTCCCATAATTCTCCCCATCTTCTCCCTATTCTACCCAATTTTTTTTCATCTAATCATTAATCAATAGCTAGTCATGGAAGCCCATTCGAAAAAAAAATCACTATACATAAAAATATTTATCACACATCCTCAATCTAGAAATTTCTTAGATAGTTGAGAAAATTTTAATTTGTGGAAATCTTTTAGTTTTTTAAACTAAACCATTTATTCTCCATTCTTTTTTCTGTCCTTCATAGTAGCCATTTGCTCATATTTATGTTTTGACTTATAAAACTACCCACAACACTATTATTTTAGTGATTGATTACTTTTTATTCTGCAACTTTAGTTTCTTTTTTATTTTTCTTTTGATTGTGCAATTTGTCATGATATTTTCTTTCAACAACGTTGTTGTTCATTTTTTTCTTTTTCTTTTATTTCTACTTCAAATGCAAAATTACTTCTTTTTTTTTTTCCGAACTAGACATTTTCTCTCTTAGTCCTCTTACACTTTCAAGGATCCATTGAAATGTGTCATTAATGAAATTGAATGGTTAAGATTTTGTTTTAATTAATTTTTACTTAAATAGACATCTAAACTCATGTGTGACTCTTGTCAAAATTTTTCCCGCAAATTCTTTCCCTCTCAACTTATGCCAAATTTGAGCAAATTGTAATTAAAAAGAAAAAAGAAAAAAAGCACAAATTGGAGAAAAGTGACCGACAGTAAGGTTTGCATCCTAATTTTAATTTTCTTTCTTGATGTTTGTCTTCTTTATTTATCTTTTTATGGCTTTAGAATGCTTGAGTGATTTGGATGGAAAAACTAAGCTTGAAATGGAATTTGAATTTAAGCAATTAGCATATGATTTCTACAATAAGCATGCACTACAATAAGTATGCACTTTTCTAAGAATAAGTAAACAGGTGAAATGACCTCAAAGATATTTGTTTGTTCTAAAAAGGGATTTCGTAAGGTGGATAAGAGGGATTTACTTTCAAAAAAACGTAGAGCAAAAACAAGGATAAGTTGTAATGCTCAATTGTGTATTAAGTTGAATAGGAAAGGAAAAAAAATTATTACAGTACTAAAAAAAGGGCTAAAAATAATAGAAATTTTGTGACTTATCTTGTTATGCCAAAAAAAGGTAAAGGCAGCCGTACGAAGCGTGAAAGGTCGTAGTAATTGCCGCCTCCAATCAACGTCAATTTTACTAGATTTATGGCACGTCGTTGTTTGGATTTTATCCCTCACGACACCCTCTTCAAGACTCAATTCACCAAAAATAGCCAAATCGCCATCACAGCTGTCGAAGCCCGATCCAGTGTTGTGGCTGCGTGTCAGGGCATACCACCGCCACCCTTGGATTCAGCATGAAGCTTCTATCCCAACCTTTCCGATCATCGTTGCATGAATTTCAGTCATCGTTACTCTGCGAGGACATTTCGGTAACTTTGGACTTCGAGTGCAATTTCAACCTTCATCTTTTTCAATATTTCTTAATACTTAATTTGACGGATATATTTCAATATATTATCATTATTATTTTTTATTTTGATATATGTAACTATTAATCCTCGTTTAGAATTTGGCTACCTTGTTTTGATAATTTGCTGCTTCATGAATCAAGATTGTATTGCCTAGAGTTTCGGGTCTATTTGGAAACTGGGTTACTATACACCACTGGACGGTTAGAGTTTCGCATGTTGCTATTTTAGGTTGCATTGAACTTAAAATTAGTGACAGGATAGTTTTTGTTTTGACCTGCCATTGTTGTTTTAATGATTATATTTATGTGTAAATTTAATTTGTAATTTGTTGTTGATTTATTTTTTTGGTTTCTAGGTATTTTGATTCGTGCAAGAGGCATGATGTGTTACCAAATCTTGCAATTTTATCTGGTTTCTTTAAGGGTATTAATCATGTGAATTATTTAATTATTTGTATAATAATAGAAGGAACTCTGCATGAATATAGTAGCTACTACAAACTTTCATTACTTAATAAATGCAAATTTTTATACCTTGAGAAATATTTGGGTGTCAAATGGGGAAACAATTTATATGCTTGATTAATTTGCTTCATATAAAGGGACTTAAGAACCTTTTGGTTTAGTCTAATTAATTTTATAAAACGGTTCAATCACATTTCTCTTGAAAAGTAGCATATATAATGATGACATCATTAATTTATCAATCTGAAACTTATAAGATTGCTTGGAGGTGCTAGTGCTTTTTTACATATCAAATTTTGAAACTTAAACTTCAATGGCTTTGTCATTTCTAAGTTTTAACCTCCCTTTTTTTGTATTGCATTTGATTAAGTAATTTCTCTATGTATTTTGCAAGCATTTGACTCAACATATATATTTTCATTTCAGGTCCTTGATGCCACTATCAATGGTCTTGAAGTCCTCCTAGAACAATTTTTATTGATGTTGGACAAGATTCTAAAAACTAGTAAGCTTGAACTATTATCTTTTTGGTGCTTTTGCAACACTTCGTTTGTCACAAAGAAGCTTGAGCTTATTTTCAAAAAAATTTTATCATGGAATTTCAGGAGTTTATGTGAATAAGTATGTGAATTAAAAGTAAAATGAGTTATTATTTTTATTGTTTTAATTGAAATTTAAGATAAAATTATTTGGTTGTAATTCTTTTAAATCTAATTAAAAGTGAGAAGTTAAGTACCTATCAAATGGGTGGATCAAGAGAAGTGGCTTTTATAGTTATAATTAGGTGCAGGTTTCATTTGTTTGGAAATATACGATACAAAAAGTGCAGAAACCTTATTTAAATTTTTCTTGTGAAAGGATTTTTTTAATATTAATTTTCTCTACTATGGTGAGATGAGGCATCTATTGTGACAAAAACCTTTTATGAAAACTATCACCTATAATTCAAGAATATTCATGTTGTATTACTAAAAATTAATAATAAATTATGCAGAAATATACCTGAATCCATAATGCCGAATTCCTCTTTAGGATTGTGTGGTTGGTCTTCTAAATCTATAGGTTCTCCTAAAGAATCCTTTAAGTTTCTTACTGCTCTCTCTCTGATGATGGGATGTCAATAGAGAATAGAAAGATACATGTGATCTGGGGACCATGACCACTTATATAGACAACTTTTTCCTGTTATTATTAGGTATTCCTAATTTTGCTCATCATAGAATTAAAATATCATTAAGTCTCTACACATTAAAGGCCCATATCCTATTGATATATTAAAGCCGATAATACCGAAAACCTAATTAGATCACTTTAATTAGGTTTAATCTTATTTGACAGTTTGCAATACATAATTATTCATATATAATCCCAACATTGGATTAAAGATCCAACAATGCTGGATTAAAAAATCCAACAATCTCGCACTCGTGCTATATGTGTAACCTTAAAATTATGCATTGCAAGGTAACTGTATGAGCTCAACCTCTCTGTCATTACCAAAATGTATTTATTACAAATCCGGTCCATCAATCATACCGACATAGGATCAAAGCGACATTCGTTACAACTATCATAACGTCACTATGCCAATACAACTGAATGACATGGATCATAATGTAGATATGTAGTATGGAAATTTCATGTAATGTGATCTTAATATGCCTATTTCTAACTGGTTCACCTTAAACCTTAGTGAGATCAATCATACTAAAATCAAAATTTGAATAAACCAAAATTTTATTTCTGTAGAAAATAACCTTAAATATCCATAAACCGAAATAATTAAAAATGCTATAATATAATAGCATCTAAAATTACAAACTCCCACTAAAACTGAATATCCTTTAATGACATGACACAAATACGAGCAACATGCTCATGGAACGTTTTGGATGGCAGTCACTTAGTAAGCAGATCCGTAATTATGTAGTTTGTACCGATATGCTTTATAGATAACTGTCCACTCTGAACTCTTTCGTTAACAACGAGGACTTGATGTCTACATACTTCGACTTCATCGAGCTCCTGTTATTATTGGAATACAGAACTGCTGACTTGTTATCATAAAATAATCTGAGTCTATTAATACCATCTACTATACGCAGCCCCGAAACAAAATTGCGTAGCCATATTCCGTGATTGGATGCCTCATAACATGTTATTAACTCTACTATCACAGTGGACAAAGCTATAAGAGATTGTTTAGTACTCTTCTAGGAGACAGAAACCCCCTGCCAACAGATAGACGTAACCTGAAGTGGATTTCATATTATCTTGGCATCCAGCAAAATCAGAGTCAGTATACCCAACAATCTCAAGCTGATCTAACCTCCGATATGTGAGCATGTGGTCTTTAGTTCTCTGTAAGTACCGCAAGACCTGTTTGGCTGTTTTTCAATTGTCTACTCCTGGATTATTAAATATCTACCAAACATCTCAGTAACGTAAGCAATATCCGGTCGCGTACAAACAAGAGCATACATCAGACTTCCTACAGCTGACGCATAAGGAATCTTCTGCATTTTCTTTTCCTTGGAATCATTCTTAAGGCACTATTTGAGACTAAATCTGTCTCCCTTAGCCACAAGGGTATCATTTGATTTGTAGTCTTGCATGTCATATCTCCTAAGAATTGTTTCGATATAGCTCTTTTACGATAATCTAAGAATACCCCAAGAGCGATCTCAGTGTATTTGTATGCCTAGTACAAACGAGGCATCACCAAGATTTTTCATCTCAAATTCTTGGCTAGAAATCTCTTAGTGTCGTGCAATAAGCCTTGGCTAAAAATCTCTTAGTGTCGTGCAATAAGCCTATATCGTTACTGGCAAGCAAAATGTCAGCGACATATAAAACAAAAAAAATATATACTTTCTCCCACATAACTTATGGTCTATGCAATCATCAACCAAATTCATCTTGAAACTGAATGAGATGATCACTTAATGAAACTTAAAATACTATTGTCGAGATACTTGTTTGAGCCCATAGATGGATTTTTTTAGTTTACAGACCATATTCTTTGGGTCTCCAGATACAAAATTTTCTAGCTATACCATCTAGATCGTCTCATCAATATTACTGTTGAGAAACACTATCTTGACATCCATATGATGTAACTCAAGATCAAAATGCGCAACTAATGCCATTATGATCCTGAAAGAATCTTTCGAAGAAACTGGAGAAAAAGTCTCTTTATAGTCGATGACTTCTTTCTATGTAAAGCCCTTTGTGATAAGAGGCGCTTTGTACCGCTCCACATTGCCTTTCGAATCCCTCTTGGTCTTAAATATCTATTTGCAACTAATAGGTTTCGCACATTCTGGCAATGGGACAAGATGTAGCTCTCATACCACTTAAAGGGGCTCTGATACCACTTATTGTGATAAAAACCTTTTGTGAAAACCATCACCTATAACTCGGGAACATTCATGTTGTATCACCAAGAAACAATAATAAATTATGCAAAAGCGTACCTGAATCCATAATTTTGAATTTCTCTCTGGGGTTGTGTAGTTGGTCTTCTAGATCAACACGTTCTTCTAGAGAATCCTTTAAGTTTCTCACTGCTCTCTCTCTGATGATGGGATCAATAGATAATAGAAATATACGTGTGATCTGGGGACCATGACCACTTATATAGACAACTTTTTTCTGTTGTCATTAGGTATTCCTAATTCTGCCATCATAGAATTAAAATATCATTAGGTCTCTACACATTAAAGGCTCATACTCTATTAGATACATTAAAGCCCATAATACCGAAAACCTAATTAGATCACTTTAATTAGGTTTAACCTTATTTGACAGTCTGCAATACATAATTATTCACATATAAGCCCAACGTTGGATAAAGATCCAACAATGCTTGATTAAAACATCTAACAGCATCATATGTGCTTTGGCGAAACAGCTTATCACTTTAGCACTATTAATGAAAATTGTATTTGAAAGTTGAATAGAGGTAAAGGTTAATCACAAAATAGCTTAGCCTTTTGCTTGATTAACAAGTTGTTGGGCTTTAATTTGTTGCTGGTTTCAGAATTTGTACACATTTTGCTTAATTTGGCTTGGAAGGATGCTACTATGTTGATGAGTTGTTTACCTACTGGATTGATTAAGTTTCACGATGTTTGAGTACATATTTCGTGAATGTTTTACATTCTGTTAATTGTTTCATGTACTTTTTTTGAGGAGTTAGTAATGATTGACTTTCACAAGTTGTAATGAGTGAGATTTCTTAAAGTCGTGATATGATTGAGCTGCAGGAGTTGAGTACTTATCATTTCTTTTTTTTTTTTTTTGCAGTTGTTGCTAATCTTTTTTTGAGTTCTAGGTTCATTGAGTTGCTGGACATGATTTGCTAGCATTGATTGAGTTGCAGGACATGATTCTAGGTGTTGACATTGTTGATTAATTGGTAGCTAGATTGATTCAAGGAACTATACTAATTGTTACTTTTTTATCTTTTTGGATTGATTGCTGGGTTAAGTAGTTATGATCAATGATCAGAATTGTATTCTTTTAATTGATATATTATATGATGAGATGAATGTATCATGATATTATGTGGATCTTAATGATAATTGTCTATGCTTATTGGCCAATTGTAGTTCTTTTTATCATATATATATATAACATAATTATTTATAATATAATATAATATAAAATTCATTCCCACCAGAATTAAGAAGAATAATAATAAGAATTGGCCCCAAAAAAAAATTTATTGCAACTAAACTAATAATAATATTAATAATTGCTGCCAAAAATTAAAATTAGATCAATTCCCAACAATTTTTAAAACTAAAATTTAATTCCCATCAATTTAAATATTTATCATTTTAAATGATTTAATAATTATTTAAATATTAATTTTTAATTAAATATATAATTTTATATGATAGATTTTAGTCATGCATGGACAATACTATGATAGAATTTTGTCGCGTTTTGCATGATAAATTCATGATGGGTCATGCATCATAAAGTTCATGACAAATATAAACAATTATCTAAAATTTCATGACATAAGCTTCAATGACAATAAAGAATCGTCGTTATTTGGCTTTTTTCTAGTAGTTTATGTGTATCATTTTGTAGAAATTCATAATCATCCTGTCGTAAAGGAAGAATGTGGCCATATGTTACACTCTCAACAAAGAATATCAGCATCTTAAGTAATTGTAATAAACTTGGTTGAAGGATCTGGAATCTCACTCAAGTCTACCTTTGAGTTAATGGGTAAACAAGTAGGAGGAAGAGATTCCCTTAGGTACACAAAACAAGATCAAAAGAATTATACTAGATTGATAAGACAAAAAAATGGCATATGGAGAAGCGGGATGTGTGTTGTAGTATTTTTCGGATCAGAGATTGAAAATTTCACCATCTTTTTCCTTCTTTATAACTAGACAATGAGGAAAAAATTATGAATATGTATTCGGCAGATGCTAGAATGACAATTGATTATGGTCAATTTGGGGAAGTTGTTAGTTTTAATACAACTTACAAGGTTAATAAAGCAAATCAACCGTTTGCTATGTTTCTGAGATTTAATCATTGTTGACGCTGAAATTTGGTCGAGTTGAGTGTGGGCCAGAAGCCTCGTCAACTCTTAAATGTGTTTGTAATGGTAACGGCTCAAAACCTCAGCTTCTCTACTCGAGCATACTTTCTTGACCACAAGTAGTCTGATTAGATTACCTGCACTCAGAACAATTGGTTAGAGGGCAATGAAAACCCTCCGAGGCTCAGTTAGTAATCGAGTCTTATGGAAAAACTTGTGCCACAACACCTGTGCCTAGTTTATAAATACTTTAAAATGGAGATTTAGATTAAATGAAAATTTTATAAACATAAGAAAAATGATTCTGAAATCAAAGAGGCAAAGTTTCCCCCCTTCTCTTTGGGCCTTCCAGGATTTTCATAAACTTTCGGGATCATCGCACCTTCATCAATGCACGGGCGTTGCCAAGGTGAATGCACCATTTGGATTACGAGTTAATGCACCTATTACGGAATAATTATGTAATTATAATACCTAATCATGCGTAGGCATTATGCCCGACTTTCTTGGGAGGAAAACCGCCAGTAGAGCTTAACTGAAATCCTTGGACTGACCTGACTCTGGTCTATAGATAAACTTGGTTCCGGTCTTTGGATCGACCTAGTTCTGGTCTTTGGATCGACCTGGTTCTGGTCTTTCGATCGACCTAGTTCTGGTATTTTACAAGACTTTGATCGACTTTAACTGTGTGATTAGATGATCTCCAATTTAGGGCCTCACATCATCTGCAAATGGCTTTAAAGTGAGGGGAACACACTCTGCTCTGTCGATATCTGGTAATGGTATCTTTTTAACCTGGTTGAGATGATCTGCTCAAGGTCATAAAATAACCTCCTGGTCGACGTGATGTGCTCAAGGTGACCAGAATTATCTCCTGGTCGAGGTGGTCTGCTTAAGGTCACCATAATTACCTCCTGGTCGAGATGTGTGCTCGAGGTTACCAAATAACCTTCTGATAGCCTATCAACTATTTACTAACTTTTTACTTTGAGGAGAGTACGAGTCACCTCATAATATCTGAGCAAATACCTTATCATGGTCCCCTTATTTCATTCCCCAAACAATTATCATTGGGAAACTTTGTTGTTTAGGGCAGCTTTAATTATGATGAGATAGTTAATTCATTTGTATGGTTGTTTGAAACAATTTTACAGGCCATGTCCAGAAAAGCTCTAAAAACTATTTTACAGATCAAGATGTAGCAATGGCTAAGGCTATTTTACAGGTCATGCCTAGCACATATCATAGGCTTTGTGCTTGGCATATGATGCAAAACATCTTAAAGCATGTAAACTCTGTTTTCACAAGTTCTGGTGGGATGAAGAGTGTTTATCAATGTTTATAGATTCTACTAAAAAAGAAAATGAATTTTTAACTACTTGGAATAATATGCTTGATATATATGATGTGCATGACAATAATTGGTTTAAAAGCATATTTGAGTTGGGAAAGAAATGGGCTTATGCATATATTAGATGAGCATGGTCTGCTAAAAAGAAAAGCCCAATTTAGTGAAAGCTTTAATGCTAGTTTGAAAGACTATTTAAAGTTAGACCTTCATGTGGATCAATTTTTTATGCATTTTGAAAGAATGATCAATGATAAACGGTACAAAGAATTGGAAGCAGAATATAATATGTGTTACTAGATGGCCAATTCAAAAGTATCTATTAAAAAAGTTAAGCAAGAGGAATTTACACAGGGATGATATTTGAAGATTTTCAAAATTAGTTTGTAGAGGCTATTGATTTGTCTATAACAGAATGTGTTCAAGATGGTGAGAATTTTCTTTATACTATTATAGATGATAACTCTTAGGAGAGGTACGTAAAAAGGGAGGGTAATGACAGGTTATCTTGTAGCTGTAGGTTGTCTAAGATGCAGGGAATAATATGTAGTCATATAATCAAGATTCTTAAAGATACGTTGAATATCAAAGAAATTCATGACCAGTATATCTTTAAGAGGTGGACAAAGCATGCAAGGGCAGAATGTGCAGGACATGCATGGCTGTGAAATCCAAGCGGATCCTAAATTGCGACAAACATGTCCATACGGATTTTTATGTTATGCCTTCACTAAAATAGAAAATAGGGTGTTAGAGAGTGAAAGAGTTATAATCTAGTGAATGAACACGTGAGTAAGTTGTCAAAATTAGTTGAAGACATTTTAATGGATGGTAATGTGAATAAGAAAGATCATGAATTACCTTTTGAGAAGCATCGAAGTAATACTAGTAAAGAACGTGTAAAAGATGCCAATATTATTAAAGCAACCGGATTAAAGAAGAAAAAGTCATCTCACGGAGGACGTAGAATTAAAAGCAGCTTAGGACAGGCCTTGGCCATAAGAAAAAGGTTGAATAATCGTCCATCGATCTCCCATTTTTCATTTATACAGCATAGAAGTTTATTATTTTATACATGATCTCTATATTTTTTTTTGAGTCGACCATTACAAATAATTGTGTATTTTATTGCATTTGAAATCCATTGAACTAGTAGATATGGAAGATTATTTAGAGCTCTAAAAGATGACAAAAATGCCATCTTTGATCTATTTAAGTCTTTTTTAGTCATTCTCATTGTGAAGTATCCATAATTAACCCTTTTGAGCCTAAAAAAATTTTAAAAAAATTTCTTTATTAATTTATCATCTTGTGCCACTACAATTTAGAGTACTACGCTATGTTTTATGTTTTCCATCGCCCATTTATGTTACTCATAAAAAGTTGCACATTGAAGTAAAAAAAAAAATTAAAAAAAAAAAGCTAAAAGAAGAATAAGAAAAAGTGTGCGATTGAAGGGGAAAAAAAAAAGAAACATATGCAAGATTGAAAAAGAAAAGTAATGTGGAAATCACCTTGAATTTATTTATTTATTTAAAAAATCTCTATTTTTTCTCAAGCATTTATTTTGTTTTTGTTCCCTTAATTCCTTCTTTGTTTGCCATGGCCCTTACCTACATCACGTCTTAGTAAAAGTCTTTCTTAATTTAAGGGAACTTTAAATTTGAAGTTGAAGGTGGTGATATGGACTAAAAGATGCAGTGATACATAAAAATGAATAATAAAAAAAATATTATTGGTTTGACTAACAATTCATTTGTCTTAAGATCATATTATTTGTATTTCTAAACTGTAGGCATTATTGTTTTCATCTTGGTGAGAGTATGCGATATTATTTTTCTATTATTTTTTCTCATTTTATGCTTATTTGGATTGATTGTTTTTATCAGATCTATATTCTTTTGAGAGTGTCATATGTAACTGTGACATATTGAGATTTGACACATCATTCTTAAAAGTGTCTTGATTAATATAGTTTTGATAATTGATCATTGTACATAAATTTACTTGACTAATTCATATGAATGATTGATGTGGGGGTGAAATTTCTTTAGGTTAGAAATAATAGTTATACTTGTATTTAATTGTTGTTAATCTAATTGAAGAACTGAATACTTATACATTTAAAAAAAAATTCATTGTTTTTAGTACTTATTTATTGTATTCAAGTTAATCTTCATGTGGTCTGTTGGTATCATTGCTAGAAATCATTGCTAGAAACCTTCATAAGACAATAACTCATCCACTAGGGCCACCTAGAGGTTTAAAGACTAGTTGCATACGCTAAATGCAATTGTGATTACCTACAAAAGTAGTCTAGTTAGATTTTATTTTGTTTCTTTATTTTAGTTTTAGTTTTGCTCCAAGAATAGCAAAATTTAAGTTTGGGGCTATTTGATGGGCATAATTTATATACATATTTTACCCCTTTTTTATATATTTGCTAGTTATTTTTATTTGTTATTTTCAAATAATTAATTTATTTTATTGAACAGGAACATAAATTGAAGATTATGGAATAAACAGT